>PVHP010009057.1:0-51405 GCA_004024765.1 Zapus hudsonius
ATTAATAGTTTGTGTTAATTTTGACTTTTAAACACATTTGGAGAGATAATAGAATCAATGGGTCAAAGTAAAGTAGAATAAATTAGGATGAGATCTGAGTATCCATCTATTGTGTCAATTGTAGCATAAGTAATGATCTTCTTCAATTAAATGGTCCTAGTCTCAAACATTGCATCATTTCAGATGTATGCCCCAGAAGAGAACATGCACTCAGGATGCTAACATTTCAATTCCTATTCAACACAACGTGTGAAACTTACAAGCATGACCTTGGTCATTGCACATGGCTGGAATCTCGTCAGAATACTCAATTATTTAGTCCAGCAGATGTGGAGAACATTTGCCATGGCCAACCCCAATGACCTTCATATCCACCTATTTTGGTTTCTAACTTTGCCAAAGCTATACTCTAAAGCATCTTCACAAGAAGATATTTGTATAATAATAAGTTCAAACATCTTCCTATCTGAAAGCCCTCTGTCTTCATTC
Source organism: Zapus hudsonius (assembly GCA_004024765.1). Classification (NCBI taxonomy): domain Eukaryota; kingdom Metazoa; phylum Chordata; class Mammalia; order Rodentia; family Dipodidae; genus Zapus; species Zapus hudsonius. The sequence goes on from PVHP010009057.1 coordinate 490, forward strand.
CTTTGTTCTGTCATTTCTATCTTGTTGGGTTCTTTGATCTAATAGAAACCACTAATCACTTGACCATTTTTCCTTTTCGTTGGTAGTTACATGTTTTCATTTACTTCCCTAATTCATTAATTTCATGTTCTACGACATGGTTGTATTATCATGCCATGTGCCTGGCTTTCCTGTCAATGTCCTCAGATGGTAAAATGTTTTACTAGGACAATGCTAAGTGATTATAGACTTCACAGGACTATTTTGAAGGCCAATACTGCGGAAGATATTTAGATGCAATGAGGCCACTGTAAATCTGTGATGCACTTACCAACATATCCTTCCAGGAAAGGATCAATATTTCTCTAGCTGGCTGACTCACACTTTCTACAGCCCCAATTGCTTTTTTGAGTTGTAATCTTCTTGATTGACTAGTAGATATCTGCTCCTAAGATAAAACAAATTCATTGCATTTCCCCATTTAGTTAAACTGACCAGCACATATTTAATAGGGAGTCACAATTTCATCTTCCTATTTGTTTCCTACTCTAACTTCTTATCCACTTGCTTCTATCCACTAGCATGACAGGTGATAAGACATCAGAAGCTCCTCTCTTCTGCCCACCTTAGGATTCATTCTTGTGAAGATGGTCAACATATTACTTTTTAAATCCCAAGCTTAATAGAAAAATGTGCAAATAAAATCAAGCCCCACAATTGGACAACAAAATTAGTTTTTAAAAATTAATATTCTTGATACTCTAATCAGCTATCTTCTTTCCTGTACTAGTTAAAATCTGCTAGAGAGATTCAGAATTTAAAAATGTTGGGCCCCAGCCTGACTGAGCAACTTTAAGCAAAGTTTTAGAATATGCTTTGTTTCTGATTCCTGCGTTCCATGTAGCTGGTAAGTTTTGTTCCTGCTTGTTAGGTTTCACTTTACTGGAGATGTAAACCCTGCTGATTGGCTGTAAAACAATGCACCCTAGGGAGGCATACTTTGCTCTGCTGTACTCTGATGATTGGCTACTGCCAAAAGGTTTGAATCTTATTGCTTAAGAGGAATAAGCGGGACAATGCAGCCTCCGGTTATAAAAGGGTTTTAGGTGCTGGAGTAAAATGAGATTTGCCTGACATATCTCCCTGTAGGCTGTGTTTGTCCTACCTTAAGCCTCACCTCTCCCCAATCAAGCCTTCTCCTGCTGGCCCGAGATTTGGGCTACCCAAAGGGGACCAGGGGTCTGAGACCTCCCAACATTAAAAAAAAATTAAGAAGACGTTTCTGCATGAAATACTGACATGTCTTTACACAGATATGACTAATTTGGTTGATCTGAGGACAGGTTCAGTTGGGTCTTCATTTTCAATCTGGACTTGGGGGCTCAAACCATGATAAAGTGATACAACTAATGAAAAAAATAATTGTCCACACCTCAGTTTTTACTTTCTCAATTCACACTGAATACTGGTTCATAAATGAGATGTAATACTCCTACTAGGCTATATATAAAGCAAAGGAGAATTGGACCAGCAATTGGGTTTGAGGGCAGTTTTCTTGGTAATAAACAGTTATATTTTTCAATTGCTTTGTGTGATCAAATACATGCGAGCAAGCAGTATTAAAGCAAAATAATTGTTCCCAAAGGATGACTAGCACAGAAATAAGAATCATTTCTTATCTTTTGCAAATACTTAACCTTCTTTTTGACCATTTGCTATAAAATGAAAACACTATGGAATGATTATTTCAAATTAGAAATAACAACAAAGTTTTAAAGATGGTGCTGACACCTTTGGGTTTGTAGCATGAAATTCTTCCTTGGAGCACAGAGGTAGGTCTGGGTATATTTGTTTCTCCATCTATAATCAGTACAAGCTTTCCTTATGGAATGAACCATTTTCCAAATGGTAGGATTATTCATTTCTAATATCCTCTGAGTCATCCAAGACAGGGGATGAACAATCAATTATAAAGTTGTTTGAGAATAAAGAAAATATTGAATTTTTCTTTGGGAATTTCAGGAGAAGAAAATGAGATTGTACTTGTCTAGAGTTTAAATTTTATAGAAGTTCATCTGGATAAAATTGTTCATGTGGTTGAAATTTTAAGAGAGGAAATTAGTAAATAGTGTAAAGATACTAATTTTTCTATCAAACTGAAAATAATGTTTTTTTTTGATGTAGAATATGTTTAACAATTGTAACTCTGAGGCTAGGGAGATTGCTCAGTGATTAAAGGCACTTGCTTTCAAATGCCACCAGCCTAGGTTTGACTCCCCAGTACCCACGTAAAGCCAGAGGCACAAAATGCTGCATGTATCTGGAGTTCATTTGCAGGTTCAAGAGAAGAGGCCTTTGTGCCCACACATGCACACACATTCTCTCTTTTTCTCCCTAACATAAATAATTAAAATATTTTTTAAAACTAATAAAAGAATTGCAACTCTGATGCCATTCATTTTCCTAAGACTACAAAGGAGTTTTATGTGTTTTACTCTGAACAATGTCACTGCTCCCCCAACCCCCTTGTTTTGCTATGTGTGAACATCTGGGAGCAATATAAATCAGAGATAGTGCAGAAGTGTTTATGTTTTGGGTGCTTCCCATGATGAGTCATCTATTGTTACTTTTATGAACACACTTGTGCAATGACAAAGTATGATTGAAATACAATAATGTTCCAAGAATATGTCATGAATAACAACCATGTAGTTACCGCATTTTCACTGAGATGGCCACACCTCAAAAAGGGTGGAAAGATAGAATGATTTGATACTCTCTGTTGAGAGCATTTTTCTTTTGTTCAATAAAACACATCAAGCAGATGTTTTCCAATTGGTATGTCACAAAACTCCAGTGGAATGCTTAGAGAAGCCAGTGTACTGCTGCTTCTTTCCTCTAAAAATTCAGAGGTAATCGTCAGGCCAAGATTATGAAGAGCTAAGATTAAATCCTTGCTAACATATGCAATGTTTCCTGTGCTTTTGACATGTATTTAACCTCACACCAAACCTCGCCATTCTTTCTTCACTATACAGAATGCAATGTATTATAACATATGTATCTTCACAAGGCTCTAAGATTAGCACTCTCATTTTACAGAATAGGTAAAAGGAAGTTCAAAGATGAAGATATCTGCATATTGTTTTGTGGAAAAGCTTAGATTGTTATCCAAATATACCTGCCTCCAAATCTGAGTTCTGTGATAACCTGATACCTTTTAGAAAATTGTTAGTTTTTTTATAATTTCCTCTCCAATTGATCTAATTAGTTTTCTAAGTTATTCCAATACTGCCTATAATATGTGTTATGTCTGCCTCTTGGTTCTTAGTTTTATGTATGGAAAACTGGTGTTTCAGCTTAAATGATCTTTATTATTATCTCCTCCACCATTATTAATCAAACAAGCCAGTTTCTTCTTTTGACAGACAAAATCTATCATTGTCCATCTTTCTATTTGCTAGAACACATATCTTTTCCATTTTCACTTCATATTTTCTTTGTGTGACACACAATACATTTTTCCTTTGTTGTAGTTCTCTGGAACTGTCGCAATGAATCATCTTTTTATTTCACTATCTTTAAAATAATTGGGGTGGAGAGATGGCTCTGTGCTTAAGGTGCTTTTCTGTCAGACCTAATGGTACAAGTTTGATTCCCCAATATCCATGTAAAGCCAGATACATAAAGTGGCACAGTGGCTAGAGACCCTGGCATGTCCATTATCTCTCTCTCTCTCTCTCTCTCTCTCACTCTCTCTCTCTCTCTCTCTCTTTCTCCCTGCTTGAGAATAAAAAAAATAAAGTATTTTTAAAGTATTACTTAATGGCCATGGTAGCAAAAAAATTCTCCTTTAATTTGTCTCACTTTAACACTATCTCTACCTATTGTGACTATCTTATCTAGAGCGCTTTTAGTGTCTCCAAGGCTGAAACCTCATCCATGACTTTCCTCCGTGGTCATTTTCCTTTCCTAGCAACAGCATGCTCGCATCAATATGGACAAACTCCCTGACACACTGACTGCATGCTATTTACATTGGCTCCATGAATCCCAGTCTCCTCTCTACAGCAATGACTATGCACTCTAGATTATAGTTTAAATGGAGCTTCTGCTAGGATGGTAAACACAAAATTCTGACTTGTGTCTTTAATCTGGTGACCTTTTATGTCAATTTACTCATGCTTTTGGCTTATACCATAATATGGTCTTTTAATTCTCATTTTCCTCCTGCATTTCCCCTCATTTATTGGGTTATTTAACTTCTTATTCTAGAATCTATGGTCAATATTTTTGTTCCATTTATCTATTTATTTATCTATCTGCTTGGTTTAAGCATTTAACTTGGTAAAGCTGCCGTGGAGGTATAAAGGTCATATGAAATAAATAAAAATGAAACTTAATTAGATAGCAACTTCTATCCCTTTTGTCCATCTGTCATCCTTGTAACCAGTTAATCTTTCTAACTCTTATGAAATAAATAAATCAAATGTTTTTTACTGTTTATTTTCTGAGTATTATCATTTTTAAATTTATTTGAATTTCTACAAGTAGAACATTGCTTTCTGGGCAATGAAAATTTCCATATCAATGAATATTCCAATATATGCTGGTCTATGTATGTGAATCTATACCAGAAGCATATAAGAAATTGATCAACAATATGCACCAATTATGTGTGATTCTTATGTGTTTTACCAGCAGGTTTAATTCTAAGCTCTTAGATCACCTTCTAGCACTTTGAAAAATAGCCAGCAGGAACCTGACTTTTAGCTCCGTTCCAGCATGATCTCTCAGTAAATTGCAATCACAGGCTATGTGTGAAAATTAACAAGTTATATGTTTAACATAACAACTCATTAGATTTCTTTTATACTTTTATTTAATAATATAATACAATATGTAAGAAAATGCAATTTAAGTTTTATTGCTAAGGCAGATATTCAACACTTTTAACTTTTGTACATTTAAAGATTTTCACAATGAACTTTTTATGTTTTCCAAGTTCATAATCAACACTGTCTATAAAAATACGACACATGTGATTTATAATAATATTCATTGTTACATAAAAAGTAAAAGTGTGCAAGCAAGTGGCTTTAACCTCTGTTCTATTCTATCATCTGTGTGGATTCCAGCTCAGTGTAGATTTCTTTGTAAGTTGTAGTAAGCATCAGTAGTAGTAGGTAGGAAGCTAGACTGGGCATGGAGAGAGAAGTGAGGAGGAATTGTGGGGAGAGAGTAGCCAGGAGAATGGATATACAGGATACAGGTGGTCCAAAAGTCTAAAGGGCTCTGAGGGAAGCCAGGGGGAGGGATTCACACTAACTAAGGATGGTATGAATAATTATCCTAGAATCCTACTTTACTAACTGAAAGAGAGAGTGTGAAGAAGAAGTGAGTGGGGGAGGCAGAGAAGTAGAGGGAAAGATTGAAAGAGAGATAGCTTTGGGTGGAAGTATTTTGCTGGGGTGGAGAAAGCTTTACCCTGAATCCATAAATTATTGCCTGTTAATCTCTGAACCAGAGATGGATCACTCCTTCACAGTGAGCCTGGGAGGTCTATGAAGCCCCAAAACAAAGCAGACCATTGCCAAAGCACTTGGTTACATAAAACAACTAGGTGGTAAGCCCCTGTTTTGAAGAAACCGTACACGGCCTGTGGTTGCAGAATACTGAGAGATCATGTTGGAACTGAGACAAAAGGCAGCTTCCTGCTGGCTAGTTTTCAAAGTTGCTGGAAGGTGCTTAAGTGCTTCCGGGAGATCCTACTAAATCCAAAAATAAAAGCATCCAGCCAGGCAAAAATGTACCCAGCAGTGCAATAGTGGCACATAGATTATAGGGTAATCCATTGCTTTCTGATTGGATATGAGTCCCATTCATTAGCAGGAAGCTCATGCCTGGTATTAAGTCAGAAGCTATGGCCTGAAAAGCCATATACCCCAGAGGGCCCTTCCTACTGTTCTTTGGCTAAAAGGAGAGGTTATGCTCATCAAAACATCTTCTAAATGTTTATCTCATTTCATCCATACTGCTCTCAATCATGGCTATAGTCTGTTTTTCACAGATGGCAGTGAAAACCAGGGAGATGAAGACCTAGAAAAATGATAAAAAAAAGAAAGCCACAGCCTCTATCACATCTTCCAGCAACTCAGAGAACACTGCCGAGACTCCCAGAAAGAATAAGAGAGCTGCTCTCACTGCTTAGGCAGGGAGCCGCTTCTATGAAGAGGAATGGTAGACACTGAGGAGACTCACAGCTCAAAGAAGATACTGAGGAGAGCTCAGCACTAAAGGAAATTGATATCACAACTTCCAAGGCTCATGGAACCTTGCAGAAGAGGGAGGAAGTACTAATGTCAGAAGCCCAGGGGATGTAGGTGTACTTTGGGGCACTGCCCTTCAGTGTTTTGCACGGGATGGTGGAGGGCAAAGGAAAGAAGCAAGAAAACACAGGAAGGTCTACCTTGAAAGAGGAGATTCCTGAGAGAATGAGGGTTGGGGAAGACATGACAAAGAGGATAATGAGATGGGAACATGAGGAAAATTCTTTATTTTTATATAATAAAATTTTCAGTTAAAAATAGTGGTTGGGGCAGATGGCTCTATGGGTAAGAGGTCTTTCTGCACAAACATGAAGGCTTGAGTTTGATCCTTAGCTGGACGTGTCTGCATGTATTGCTTAGTGGATCAGAGGCAGGAGCATTGCTGGAACTCATCACTTAAACTGAATTGATAAAAGTCAATATTATTCATAATTGTGTAAAGGCACAAATAAGGAAACATGTATGGGGAAGTTCATTTCTCAATTTCACTATTAATTAAAATTGATTTCAGGCATGGTGGTGCATGTCTTTAATCTCAGCACTGGGGAAGCCGAGATAGGAGGATCACCATGAGTTTGAGGCCACTCTGAGACTACATAGCAAATTCCAAATCAGCCTGGGCTAGAGCAAGATCCTACCTCAAAAAGGAAAAAAAAATGAGATGCAAGTTTGGTTTCTACTCACAAAACTCATGTGTTGCATTCATAATACCTCTCACTATAATCTAAGTCAATACTGAATTTTAATTTATAAAGACACTGCTAAAATAATCTTCATAGCCTTTCTCTATTAGTAGATAGTCATATATGGTATGGAGATATACTCTTTGGGCTAACAATGAGATCCTTTCTTATACTTTCTTGAAGCAGTCTGCATTAAAGTGAATACTTACATACCTTTCTGGGAATATGCATTTCTGTATGTGTGGGCGCAGGTGTATGCAGCTGCCTGTACACATGAATGTGGAGGCCAGAAACTGACATCAGTTGTCTTTGTCTGTCATGCTCCACTTTGGTTTTTGAGACAGAGTCTTTTTCTGAACCCTGAACTCACTTATGGGTCCCAGAGATAAACAGTCTCCACCTCCTAGCACTGGGATTAGAAGCATCTGCCAGGAAACCCAGCATTTTATGTGGGTTCTGCAGATCTGAACTCAGGGCTTAGATTTGAGAGGCAAGCATGCTATTTCACCAGGCCTTGTGCATCTTCATTTTGCCACTCATAACCACATAAAGCAACAAAAAAATCCATTCCTTTAACATTCATCAAACTATTAACCTCTGTGGTTAAAAAATGTAGCTTAATGAATTGCCGCCAATCACTCAATCTGGAAGGTTCTGTGCCTAGTTACTTGAGTGAACCTCCAAAGCTGGTGAGGAGGGCCACATGGTGTTCAAGGGAGGACAAACACAATAGGTCTCTCTATTAGGGTGGAATAAAACTGGATTTATGTCAGAACCTTTCCATGAAATCATACAGTGATTTTTACAAGATTACTTAACCTCTCAAAGATCACTTTCCTCAGCCATAAAGTCTAATCTAACCATCAAATTCAATATTGAGCTCACAGCATTTTTTGTGAAATTAGCCATAACAAAGAAAGGCACCTAGCATAAAGCTTAATCCTCAAATTGTGGCACAAAATCAACATAGCTGTTAAGTACAAATAAGCTTAAGGAAAAATATGAGACAGTATGAAGTTTATCTTTACCAGTGAACTCCATAAAAAATTAAAATGGACTTACAGTTGGACTAATGCCCACTAATTTTTTTTCTCTTAAACTCTAAGTTTTCAAGTAAAACAAGGAAAGGGGGGTCTTAATTAATGGAGTGATAGCTTATTTATTTGGGAAATTAACCCTTGCTAAGCCTTTTCTTATCCATCTACACTTTTTTTTAGATCAAGGAAAAAGGCTTGGGAAGAAGCATTGTTTCAGAAGAAAATAATAAATGTGAATTCTAATGCAATAAAACATAGCACTTCATTCCATACAAACATGATTTGATTTGAAATAGTATCCTGTTTCCTCTACAAATCCTACCAGAGGAATAATTTGTCTGAAAATTTGTATTTCCTTTTAGCTACCTGAAAGTTGGTGACAACAGAAAATGTCCATCCACTGCTTGCTTTCTTTCTTTCTTTCTTTCTTTCTTTCTTTCTTTCTTTCTTTCTTTCTTTCTTTCTTTCTTTTTCTTTTTTCAATTTTTCCATCTTTCCTTGTAATCTCTTTGTAAAATAGGTTATAATTTTCCTAGAATTATCTTAGGGATTTTTTTTATTACATGCCTGATAAAATGTAATTGGAAAAAAATTCTTCTTTCCCAAACAGGAAATGCTGAATCATTCTCTTCAGATTTTCCTTTAGTGCAATTTGATTATCAGGATATATTCAAAACTTAAAAGGTTTTTTTTAACACAATATTTCTTTTCTGCAAACTAATTTTATGTATAATTTAGCACCCACTTACCTACAAAAAAGAATCAAAGGCATTAGGATCATCACTAAGCTACTCATCTTAAAATATAACTAATTAGTTTAACATTGTGTTTCAGATTTTTCTTTAAATGACTCTGGAAAAGACCTTAATTGTGCATTTTTCTTCCAATTGAACTGTGAAAACAATGTGAGGCCTGCTCTGGGTATAATAAAATCATTTTGCTGTTAATTTAACCTCACTACTGATAAGGAAGAGGAAGAAATGTTTTCTTTCTTTATCCCTGTCACCAGTACTATGACTATATTTTAATATAATTTTTATAAAGGTACAAGGCTTTCATTGGTTAGCCTAGCTTTTGAAAGATAATTTAATTGTGGACTTCAACCCTATGAAATTTTCAGCTGGTAAGTACAAAGTTTCTCAGTAAAGGGTGAAACCAGGACTCCTTTACCTTTCTCCCTTTCCAGAGAGACAAAAGGGTCCTTACTGACTTCACTCTTGGAGAGGCACTGGATGAGAACAAGGTCTGGCTCCCAGAACACCTGATCTTTTGCCAAACTGTAGCCTGGTAATTATCTCTTTGCTCTTTCTCAGATCCTTCTAAAAGTGTCTGTCTTTTGAGAACACACTTTCTGTCCAGAAGATGTTCTATTCTTTTACAAACTGCAAACCTAAACCTAATAATTACTCTGCTTTCAGAGCTGCAGCAGAATTACACTTTTACAGTCACCACTTTCTGCCCTGTTCACAGGATCACATATTCTCAAAATATAAAATTGATGAACGAGACCTATGGAGATGGAAAGGGCAAGGGACAGCCTACAGTTCTTTCTGATTATCCAGAGCACTTGCTAGTCCCTTGGGGCAGTTCTGGCTTCACATCTGGGTGATTTAGGGGCTCTGTGTGGTTTACAGAGTTTGTGAACCACAGAGTTTTTCCTTCACCATCTAATTCTTTTATTGTCTTTTTGAAGTTTATCTCATACATGTTCTTAAAGTCCAGTCTTAATCTCCAGAGATTAGTTTTTGAACAGATATGAAGTTGATAGGCCTTTTCTAAGCATTTCTACATCCTGACAGAAATGATTACTTCATAATTTTAGATAGGTAACTTTCTCCTTAATCCCTTATTCTTGCTCTTTGCAATTTATTATACTTCAATCACATATGATCGATATTGTATGAATCATAAAATGTAGAAAAACAGAATCACAGTTAATTTCCAAGTTCTGTAAGGCTGTAACTAGGGAAACATTGCTCACTCTCTTTATCTGTAAAATAAGCACAAAACAACTAAAGATAAATGTCACGTACAGTTCAGTTTATACTCAGCTATAATCGTCTGAGGACTTACAAGTGCTTGCAAATGTTGTTACAAATGAGTATAAAGGATGTTGTGTGTAATGAAGGGGGAAGAATAAGAGAACTTATCTGAGAAAACTTTTTGAAGAGACAGGCTTAGCTCTGGGCTACTATTGGCTACAGTTATTTTCCACCCAGGCTTGGACATATGGAGGCACTATTCAATCTTGAGTTAATAATCTTTAGACAAGTGAGAGCAATACAAACCCATTAGACAAAATCATCTCTTATTTTCCTGGACTAAAAAAAAAGAAATCATATTTTACTTGTCCTTTTATATGAGAAATTGACTGCTTAAATTTAATGTTTCTTTCAACTGAAAACTTCATTGAATTACTTTTCCTTTCTAAGGCACCTCTGAAAATGTCTTCGATGTGAGATGAATAAAAATCACTAACGGGCTATAGAATATCAATGTTTTATGTTTTGCTGTACTCAGGTTTTCTCACATCATATTATCTTCTCCTTATTTCTGATGTTGTTATCTTTGAGGAAAGATTACTTGTAATCTATTACCTTAACAAATTTGTTATTGATATATTGCTAAAAAAAGAAATTTAATTCCTTGATTTCACAATCCATGGAGAGGAGAGGAACAATTTTTGAACCTGTGAACTAACACAAACCTTCAACTGTACTCACCCTAAGGTTAGTCCTACACCAACTTTGTTCATGGCAATCAGTGTAGCTGTGGTTGAAAGTCTACATTTCTGTGATAACCTAAACTCCTAAATTACATGTAGGACAAAACTAATGAGCTCCCCAAATTATACTGCATGCATAATGTGACCCAAGTAGGGACCCTTAGGGCTTATTGACCAGTCTCCAGCTGTTCGGTGCTGGTGGCACAATAAAAATTAAAAAAAAAGTTCTTATTTTGCGGTCAGTGATTCTAGGCAGTACACAGTGGAAATGACTTATCTCTTAGGACTTAGCTGGGAAAATCTAAAAATTGGAGGGTACTACAGATGTCTCAAATCACCTGGTGGCATTATTACCCAAGTTTCTAGTCTGTAGGACAGAAATGTAAAAATGCCAGGTTCTCATTGTATTGCTGATCAGAGTTCCTGTATGTGATCTTTATATTTTATTTGGAGTCCCTATGGAACAATGCTTGGCTTCTAAGATAAACTGATTCAAAAAGAAGCATCCAGAGGATGGACACCCTCAAACCCAGGGGGAAGCTACACATCTCTACCAGAGAGAGACTTGAAAGCCAAAAACTATAACTTCCTTCCTTCTCTGGGTCAATCCAGGTACCTGCACGTCTCTACCAAAGAGGAAGTTGACTAGAGAACACCTTTACATTGGAGAAGTATCAGAAAACTTCAAGACTCCTTTTAATTCCATAGTCTCTTTTCTGGCTACACAGTGTTTCTTTTCTTGTCCTGTGCAAAATGATGCCAAATCTCCCAGGATCCACAACAGTTCCCCATAGTTCCACATTAGAGGAACAAACTAAGGAGTCAGCATAGGAGGGAGCCTGGGAGACTTGAGGTTCATCTGCAGCCGCCGCACACCCACCTGAAAATTCAGGCCCAGGGAGGACTTGCTGGTTGAAAAAATCAACAGCTCCCTGTTCAGTGAGAGACTCCAAGTCAAGGAAAGAAGGGAAGAGTGGAAGAGGAGGGAAGCCTACTGTTCTCCTCCTCACATGTGTTCCAAAGATGTGTGCAGCTATGCACACAGCACAATACACACATCACACCAACCACGTAGCCAAAGCAAACAGACCAAAACAAGTAAACAAAAAAAGAGAAATTAGGAAAAATAAACATTAACAAAAGACCCCTACTTTGCCCTGGGCCTCAGCTTGCCATCTAGAAGGTCCGGATCTAGGGAGCCTAGAGGACTGGTGAATCACTTCCCCAGTAAATCCTTGGGCACATTATCCTCTGTGGATAAGCAGGACAAGACGCATGTGATGGACACATCTATTCAAAATGAAGGACAGAGGCTCGGACTTAGCAAGCATGTGTTAATAGAATCTCTAAGAATTCAGTCAGGAACTTGCCTTGCGTGTAGCCCTAGAATGGTCTCTAGGTCTGATAATCGCCAGCACTTTTTTGGCTTTCTTGAAATATGTCCTCTTCCAACTTATTTTCCTTTAGTTCTCATATTTAGATAGTTTGATCAGTCTGGGAGTCCAGAGTCCTTTTCAGTTTCCATTTCCTGACTGAATTTTATTTTCACAGATGGCAAGTTTCCTTGACAGTAACTGGACCCCAGTAAGTATTGATCAGTAAGTCATTCATTGATTCAGACAAGAGTTACTGTCACAAATCTCACTGAAATGATTTCTTCTCTGCTTCAGGTTTCTGGTGGAACTACAGTAAACCGGTGACTTTGATAATCATTAGAAATTCCTTTCTTTAGTAGAGAACTCATGAGAAGTTAATTTTAATATGTTTTGAAGGGGTTGACCATTCCATAATACACCATAAAGTCTTAAAACAGATGTAATGCTCTTTTCCATGACAGTTTTCTTGTGAACCTAGCAAACTCTTATATCTTTTAAGTTTTCTTTAAATTCTTCTTTTTAAAAAATATTATTTATTTATGTGTGTGTGTGTGTGTGTGTGAGAGAGAGAGAGAGAGAGAGAGAGAGAGAGAGAGAGAGAGAGAGAGAGAGAGAGAATGGGCATGCCATGGCCTCCAGCCGTTGCAAACATACTCCAGATGCATGGGCCATCTTGTTCATCTGGCTTTATATGGGGAATCCAACTCAGGTCCTTCTCCTTAACCACTGAGCCATCTCTCCAGCCCTTTTTAAATTCTTCTTTAAAATGTGGGAAAAATCATTCTTTAGTCAGCCTCAGAATATCTACTATACTCTGCAAGCTTGTTTTTTGTTTATTTTCAAATTTCCACATGACCTTGAAATACTCCCTGCGGTTAAGGGTGGAGGGTGCAGGAGGCATTTAGCTCATGTCAGGTGTGTCATGGAGGTCTTTGTCAGAAGAAACCTGAAACCATGTTGCTCTCTCTGGTCTCTGCCATGAGAACATACAAAGGTGACAGTTTGGCACCCAGGAAGCAAGTTTCACTTCCACATACACAGGAGCTGCTGTCAATTCAGACCTCTAAGACATGGTCACTGTGGGAAATACATTTTTGTTCTTTAAGCTGCACTGTCTATTATATTTTTGTGAAAGTATTTAAAACTAAATATGACATGCATATTTTAATTGAAAGTTGCATATACACCCTCACACATACATATTAACACATATACACGTGGCACTGGTATAAATCTCTTATGGTCAGACACATTTCATTAAGATCTATTTTTTAACATATTTATTGTCAATAATTAGATACATTGTATGACCAAATCTTGGGGTTGTACCCCCATTTCCCTCTTCCCTGTCCCCAACCCCACTCGGGGGGACCTCCTCGATGGGCATCCTGGATCAGTCTTTGTATGGACATTTTTCTACCTTCTCTGGCTCAAAAGAATTTTCCTTAATGTTCTACTACTGTATAACAAAATCAACTTTTCCCAACATCTAGCAATTCATTCCTTCTTTTAAGTTACAAAGAACAGCTTGCAAAAGGCCTGCCAAATCTTCATATAGTATCTATTTTGAGGCTTTTTCAGCCATTTTTTTCTGTTCTTCCTTATTAAACTAGTATTAAATGTTTTAGGGTGAAAACAATATCTCCTTGTGAGTAGCTCTTCTAGCTTCTATTGGCACAGGGAAAGCACTCCAAACCCAAATGATATAAAGAGTGTTTTTGTCATTTTCAAATTATTTCTTTAGTTTATGAACTGGAATAGGTCCCAGACGGGTGACTTTATGACATTTATGATCTCTCTTGGAAGATCCAATGGACTCCTGGTGGCTTCAATGGTAGCTGGAGTCACGTGGATGCCTCTTTGATTCTATGTCTGGCATGTGGGTTGAAATGACTCCAAGGCCGGGCTTTCTCAGGCTGCCAATCTGAGTTTTGTGTGGCTTCTCCGGGTGGACTCTCAGTGACAAGCTGGCTCAGCTCCATGAAGGAAAAACACAAATTAAAAAAAAAATCAAGAGAAACATAAAGAATCTCTTGTGATGTTTAAAACTTATTTTCATGAATAATATAAAATCAATTTTACCAAAGTTTATCCCACAGAAGAATTATAAGTCTACCATTATTCATGATCAAAGGACATTGATTCTAGATGAAAGAGTATTGCCTGTATAACCCATCTTCCTCCTTCTGGTCTTGGCAAGTTTCTGCTGTGACATCATCTCTTCCTAACCTCTTCTTGCATTCTGTCTCTGTCAAAATTTTCTTCACTTTTCCTTAGATATAAGAAATGGCTTCACTCCTAAGGACTCTGCATTTGTGTCTCCCTTTGTCTGAAATGGTTTTCACCAAAATATCATCTGCTCACCTCCTTCAAATCTATATTTATGTGCAATGTTTTCATGATGATAAAATCCAGGACTACTTGTAGATAATGTTTTATTTTAATAAGCAGTATTTTGGCCACTGTCCATTATGCTGAATGTATTGAATAAACTAATTCCCTCTTTCTTGTATTGATCATTTTCTCTTGTTTGATGCAGTCCTATTCACTCATTCATGAACTTGTGAGTTTGAACATGGGAGCATGAGAATTTAAGAATAAATATTAAGAACAAAAAGACACACCAAAACAAAGGTGATAGAGGTGGGACTTTAATGTTCCTCTTATCTTGTGATTTCTGTTCTCAAGACATGTAGGAGAATTTACATTCAACTTTTCTTCTCCAAATCAATATTCTACTTCTACTTTACAGATTTACCATAAACACTAAATGATTTTCACCTCTATGTTTTAAAACTAAGAGACTGTTTGATAATTCATAATAAAATTGACTAAACAGTTGAGAAAGATAGTTCAATAATGATTGACAGTAAAATTTTAAATGTAGTATAATTAAACATTTTCTTGTTACAGTTATAATTTAAAATCCTCTAAGCTTAAGGATATTTAAGCCATGATGTTAGATCCTCTTTAAACTTATAATTAAATAAGACTGAACAATATTTATATAGAGAGCTAGACAAATCCTCATGTAAGCTGATTATAAAATAAGAAATAGCAAATAGATATTTGCTTTTTTCATTTATATCTGAAGCCAAACATTACTGCCCTGTGAAAAATGCTAAGATATAACCTTTGCAAAAGCCCAATGATCTGTTTTCCTTCAGGGAACCCTAGTTACAGAGAAGATAAAATAATTTAACATTTTAATGTTAAATATTCTTGTGCTTAGAATTCAGTTCAAGGATGAAATAATTTACAATTTATGGAGTTCAGAGATAATCATCAGAAACAAAAATGTTGCTGCAGTGTTTAGATATCACTCTAGTAATTTTACATTAAATTTTATTTTTATTGGAAATATATATATATATATATATATATATATATATATATATGGAAAGAAATAAAACATGTGCTTCTCTTACTGGGAATGTAGGACATTCTGAATATGAGCTTTTAAAAATATGGTATGGTTTCAACTTCTTGTTGTATTCCGAAATAAATACCATCCATATAACTACAAAATAAATACCAGTGTCATTTGTACCAATCATAAATTGCTGCACATTTTCTCAAATTGACTAATGTAATGTTTGAATACAATAATTTACCATTGCATCCAAATGATACTCTATGTTTACAGATTAGGGTTGATGTAATTCCATGACTTTCCCCATCTTCTGATAGGTAATTACCCTACAGTATACATCTCTACTACATTATTTCTTCCAAATCTCTTGTTGTAAGACCTGCAGTTGCCACTACAGTAATTGATTTGAATATTGACTAAAAGGCTCAAATCATAATAATGAATTGTAATCACAATGAAGGTCCCAAACTCAGTTTGTGTCTGTGAATTAACCTAAACTAGGAAATTCAGGTTTCTGAAAATGGGATACATTCAGATATTTTTCTAGGTCTTTGAATGAAGAATTACTATTGGCCACATCATCCAATTACTGTGCTTACTGTGGAAATTCACAATTTATTTTTTCAGTCATTTAAATAATTTTATAATTACTCAACCATGTAAATGGAAAGTTTAAAGGCTTCCCATTTCTACTGTAATGAACACAATAGGCCTCCTTGTTCTTGCAGAGTAAGTGCTGATTCAACCCCTCATATAGATTGATGGAAGTAGTTAGCCTACAGTCAGAAAAGTCATGAATGATCTCTCCGCATTTGCTGAATTCCTTTTTCAGACATTTGAAATTCCTTCCACACACATTTAAAAAATATGCCATAATATCTTGTTCATTCTTGTGAGTTAATTATATCTCCCTATTTATAAAATTATAGCTTCTCACAATGAAAGATGATTTCTGATTTTTCTCAGTCATTGCTGCAATATAATGTTCTGCATGAACAATTAAATGGTAAATTTTAAATTTTTATGTAACATTCCCATATTATTTAAATTATTTTAAGTAATTTTATTGTGTTTTGTGAATATTGGAACTTCAGAGTTATTTCATTGATAGCAACTCTTTGTGTTTTGGTATAAAATAAAATGATATCTGATAGAATGATTAGAAGATAAATTATTACAACAGATGCTAATTTCCATGATCATTTGATAATGCCTTTCACTTACATTTAAATTTTAAGTCATATATATTGAATGTTGCTCAAGTTCATCAAATCATATTTAATTTCTTTATTCCTATTCTAAGTGCTAGAATAACTTAAAAATACATATTTTCATACAAATTACAATGCTAAAATGAGCTTTAATAATTCAATCTTTTTCATATTTAAATGAGTTTTATCATAGGTTGCATTAAGACATATTTTATGCAAATTTTATATAGAGTCTACAAATGTTCATGATATTTAAAATAAATATCACTCCAATGTTTTAGAACTTCAGTCAAATATATATTTAAATTTAAGGCATATTTTTTTCTTTGGAAGTTCTCCAATATAGCTGAATTCAACTAGAATCATTTTAAAAGTATTTGCAGACATAATGCTGAAATGTTGAGTTATAGTATTCCAAGTTTGAGCTAGTAACACATAGTAGAAAGAAATCATTGTGAAATGAAGACAATAGGACACTTACATAGAAAAATGATGATTTCGAACTACCTCACATCTAAAGCAAATTCCTCTGCTGTAGACATTAAGTACTACTTCTTCTCCCCCACCATTTCCTCCCCCTTTCCCTCTTCTCCTTCCTTCCCATAATCTCTCCCTTCCCCTCTATCTTCTTCCCTTTTTTCCATTTCTTTTTTTATTTATTCATTTTCAAGCAGAGAGATACAGGAGATAGATGATGAGAGAGAGAGAGAGAGAGAGAGAGAGAGAGAGGGAGAGAAAGAGAGAGATAGAGAGAGAGAGAGAGAGAAAGAGAGAGAGGCCACCACCGCCTTGTGGATCTGGCCTATGTGGGTCCTGGGGAATTGAACCCGGATCCTTAGACACTGGAGGCACGTGCCTTAACCGCTGAGCCATCTCTCCAGCCCCCTTTTTTCCATTTCTTATTTCTATGCCATATTGCTAAAATGCCAAGACAGCACATTACTTTAAATGCAAATGTTCTCCACACCAAAGTGTCTTTATCTGCTTGAGATTTGCCAGGCTCTTGTGGATTTTAAAAAGAAATTATGTGATCCACATTTAATGTGATCATGGCCTCTGTCCAAACCTTCTTACTTTTGATCATTGTGTTATATAACCTTTGCAATTTAAATATATCCTGAAGGCGTATTTAGCCAATGAAGCCAATTTTTAACACATTTTAAAGGTAATATATGCAGACTTCTGTGTGTCCATGGAAAGGAAATTTCAGCTGTCAATTGAACTTGGTAACAACTTTGAAAGCAGATGACTGCTCTTCAGGAAAAAGAATGTTTTGGATTCTGAAACAGATCTCAGCGTTACAGACACAATAGGCTATTGATGATAGCTTGTTCAATGAAAGAAAATGATTCCTTGTTGAAGTGGAAAATCAAACACATGCAGCTTTGTGAGCCTGTGGGTTTACAGTTTTTAAAAACATACTTATTGTCAATAATTAGAAACATGATATGAGCAAATTGTGTGGTGCTACCCCCATTTCCCTCCTCCTTGTCCCCAACCCACTTGGGGACCCTCCTTGGTGGGCATACTGGATCAGTTCATGGGGTAGGGGGTTGGTTATGAGTTGTACAAGAGGTAGCCAGTTTTTTTTTTCCTCCTTTGTGTGTTGACTCTGGATATTTTCCCCCACTGTGGATCTTACAATCTTTCCACCCCTTCTTTTGTTCAGTTCCCTGAGTCATGTTGGGTCAAATTTTTTTGCCATGGTATATATCATAATTTATTAGTAGATATTTTAGTTGCTCCTAATTATAGGTTTTATAAACAATGCTGAGTCAGTTTTAAGTCAGCTTTATTGTTGATATCCTAAGTGTCTTTGGACTTCTGCTTTGGATTGTATTGGGTATCATTGGTGTCTGTCTCCATTGTCCTTTCATGGGTTATCTGACTTGCTGTGGTGATAGATCTCCAGATTTGATAAAATAAACTCCTAAGCAATAAGTGGAGAAAAAAGGTCCTGTAAACTTATACAATTAGGCTCTACATATTATATGCAAAAGCATTCAATTATGAAGATATCTTAAGTGCCAAAGATATTCATGTAACCTTTATGTATTTGTTTCATGAAATATTGTTTGAGAATGTTTTATATTGGTGCCTCACATCAAGTTTAATTCAAGAGATTTAAAAAAATAGTCTCACTGTTTTCATGCTACCCATTGGCAATCAAGATTTCTGAGATTGCCTAATCTGTGGATTCATTTTGATTAAATGAAATTGTTCCCAGTAGAACTTCAGAAATAGAAATAAATTATGTCAAGATTTTCTATTAAATTTCAAATTGAATCCAATTTGTCAAGGAAATGACAAATTTCCCTGGATGTGACAGAAACAGTATTTTGACATGAACACTGAAAAAGCTAGAAAAGATCACAGTAAATTTCCATTCTCTCCTGACTTCACCATCAAAGTGCAGTAGAGTTGGAGAAAGATCTTTTCTGTCACTAATGCATATGTTCCATAAATGTGAGTTGAGAATTCACAATAATTGTCAAGGAAGATCCAACTTGGTGTTTAATGTTTCTGAATGATCCAGTGAGATGCTTTCTGAACTGAAAAAAAAAATGTTATCACCCAGCTCAAGGGCAATCAGTTACCTCATGGCAGAGATGGTTCCAACATGACTAAACCTGTTGTGTATATTTTAATTCTTTGTTGAGAGTTCACCACTTATTCAACAGAGAGGTTTCATTCTTTGAAATACCATTAAAATTACATTTAATGACAGCTACTCAATGATGTTCAAGTGCATGATGCATCTTGACTGCTTCTTTTAGAAAAAATGCTAGAAGAAAACAGAACTATAGATGACTTGGGCAAATAAACATAACTTGAGTTCTTTAAGTTAGATAATTGATAAACATCAATAAACATTCATTGTATGTATCTCTCTCAAATAAATACAAAATAAATAAATAAAATTATCTGAAAAAATATAGTAAAGCCATTGATAGAAAGGTTTGTAAAACAAGGAATGTGGCAAATGTGACTGGATTCTCGCTGAGCATTTACAGAAGCAATTTTACCTTGACTTGACCCAAGGACATAGATCAGACCAGAATTTCTGATGTTTCTGTTACTATATAGTCCTCATACCCTTATCTTCTGGACTGACTGTGGCAGTTGAAATGTTGTTTGTCCAATTAGTGAACAAAGAAATCTATGGTGTTTAAGAAACTGAGTTTGTGATCCTTTGCAATAGCAGTACTGGGAAACTAATATAATCACCACTGCTGTTGCCTGTCTTTACCAGCTTGTGAATGACACTGAGCCCTTTGAGGCTTCAAAATTTATTGAAGGCATTCTTGCATATCATCTTCAGGAGCTTCTTGCCTAAGTTACCTCTTCTCTTAAAGGTCTCATGGGATTTACTAGGCAAAATAAAAGTAAAATTTCCTTGGAATAGACATGCATATAGAACATGAGTCTTAAAAACTATATCCTGTGGTTCCTTCAACAACTTGAGTAAAATGTCATAAGGGCATTCTTCTGAGAATTATTCAGGCCTGGGAGTAACTTCATTCTAACAGCAGAAATATTCCTTCCTTTGACAAGGAGATCCAAACAGTCACATCAATGGAAACCTACATTTTCTTCTTGAAGCTGGATGGCATGCTAGGCAAAGCATCAGGACTTTATCTGAAATGCAGATGTGTGATTACTGGGGTACTTAGTATTTCAGCCGCCCACACCAAGAGTCCCTGATCTTTCTGGTACTATATAGTACTCATACCCATGGACTGCCTGTGGCAGTTCAAATTGTTATTTGTCCCATTACTGAAGAAGCAAAATCTTTAAAAGTAAGATTTTCGACTATACAGGTTATAAAAAAGGAAAGTAAGCATTCCCACTCCTCTTCCAGCGCTACAGTGTTAACATGTGTTCGATGTCACTGGATCTTGACATTGATCATCCCATGACACTGAGTGTCCTCATGAGCTAAATTTCACTGACTCCCCCTGTCCTATTCCTTTTTACCTCAATATGAAGCTGGGAGGTGACACATCACATATCAGTTTTTCTTTGGAAAATAGATTGAGGCTGGAAACAAAACAGAAAGCTTTTTTCTAACTCCCCCCTTCTTAAGGACTCTCTTAATTACATGAATTTCTAAGCCACAAATTTTGAAAAGCCATATTGTTGCAGAGTAGTAGACTGCTATAATGGGTGGTTTCTAATTTTGAGCTGCAAAAAAAACTTAAGTATTTGGTTTGGGATGTAGCTTGGTGGGGGGAGTTGCTTACATGTACAAGCTCATGAATTCAAACTCTAGCATCTCTCTCTCTCTCTCTCTCTCTCTCTCTCTCTCTCTCTCTCTCTCACACACACACACACACACACACACACGAAAAAGAAACAAAAGAAAAACAAATAGTGCTTTCTTCCAAGTAAAGTTCAAGAAGCTCTATCCATCTCTGTGGGGGAAATTTATCTTTAAGACTGTAACTTCCTTGTGGGAAGTAGACATCTGTTTTGTTCATTTTCACAGCTCCATAGAAAGCCAACTGGATAACTGATCCTGAGCAGTCATGCAAATATTTGTTGAATTAAAATCATATAAAAGAAAAAAGTAACTCAGTAAAACATGGTATCATTGATTAAAAAAATACATGGGCTGACCGAAATCAAATCCAAACATAAAACAATAAATACCTGGATTACCTTTAAAACAAATAACTAGATAACTCAACAAATGTCAAGCTAAACTCAGTTGCAAATGATGGCTTTTAAAGAAGCCAAGTGTGGAGATCACTTGTGTAATCCAAGCACTTCAGAGGCTGAGGCAGGAAAATTGGGAGATCTAGACTAGTGTAGGTTACAAAATGAGATTCAGAACACTTGGGAATATTTTATACTAATCAGCCTCTCAGGAAGCAAGGTTGATGGAGTATTGTTAAATTCCTTTGCAGTGTTGCAGGAATCCAATACCGGTTGATTTGACACGGTTACATGTTGGTCACTATTTTTTTAGTTGTTTTGAGCATAAAATGCCCCCCTCAATGCCTCATGTGCTTGGAACTAAGCCATATCCTTTATTCTCAGCTAGGAGGAGCCTTGAGAGAGAAGGTGCTCATTGGGGGGGGGGGCAGCATTGGAATTTTATAAACCAACCCCTCCCCGGCCAAACCAGTGCTCACGATGGCACTTCTGCTGCTTCTTCCAGGCTGATGTCACACATGCTTTCCCTGCGGTCATGAAAATGCCCATCAAAATTGTTAGCTGGGAACACACTCTCTTCTATAAGCTGCTTCTGGTCAGGTATTTTATCCTACCAACAAGAAGTTAACTGTTAATATGTTAAAGAAAACTGTGCCAAAGATATACTGGGATCTATCTATCTATCTATCTATCTATCTATCTATCTATCTATCTATCTATCTATCTATCTATCATCTACCTACCTATCGATCTATTGAGGAATACCACTTAGTATAAATACCACTTCTTCTTTGTTAGGTTACATTTAAATTTTCAGAAAATATATCCACTTGTGACTTAAGCCACCAGCATTAGTATTTTTATCTCCAAACATGTTGAATGGTGATATACTTTCCTCACATTTTCCTTGTTACTAAGGAAAGGTGGTTATCACATCTCTAATTGGTGAAATGGTTGAAATGAATTCCTACCTTACTGTAGATGTTTTAAAGTCATGCAAATCCAGTTTAGACATACCTCTGTGGTTTTTAATCATGCTTTTTTTCAAGTAGGGTATTCTTTTGTTTTGAAATTATAGTATTTTATTTCATAATCCTAAATAGCTCTTTGTATCAGGACCCCATCTGTTCACAGAAGCCTAATTTATACCTTAAATTAATTATCTTAAAATTTGTTTTCTACCTTCATCACACTCCCTTCAATAGAACATGATTATTTCCCATTTGTGGTCAAAATACTTCTTGAACTTTCACTTTCTAATCCTGAAAGAATTAAAGATAAAGATTTGAAAAAACAAAACAAAACAAAAGTTCTTCATTCTTAAAGAGGAAGATTATTTAAATGGAGTTTAAGGAAATTTTTTCTTCCAAACAGAAACATGGCAAGGAGGCACATCAAAGGATTCCTCAGAATGTAATAATAATAATAAAGCTATTGTTGTGTGCTGCAGTCCTCAAAGAAAACCAGCTATTACCGTCTTTATGAGAAGCAGATGCAACCATATATAACAGAGACTTTGCATGTTGAGCCTGTTGACATTCCCTCATAGAAAGAGAGGAGGGCTGGGAAAGAGAGATCTCAGGTAAAACTTGTGCCAGCTGAATGTCATGATGCGTGACTTCTCCTGTCCTCAGAAGAGGAGATACAGTGTATAGCCTGTGAATGATCAAGTGACTGGAGAACCTCCTAGCCAGCCATGGTAAAGGATGTTCTTATAGATACCTGCTGGCATATGACCTTTTAATACAGATGCTCTTGGGATTCTTCACTCCTACAAGTAAC
The DNA here is from genome assembly GCA_004024765.1 of Zapus hudsonius. Lineage (NCBI taxonomy): Eukaryota > Metazoa > Chordata > Mammalia > Rodentia > Dipodidae > Zapus > Zapus hudsonius. Next base: position 23,644 of record PVHP010009057.1, read on the forward strand.
TCCTCTCACACGCTTTTTCAGAAAGCCCAATAAACTCATTGGTTTCCCTTGGTAATCTCTGCAGGGATTGACCTTTATTTTGTCAAGCATGCCCTGTCCATGATAGCAAGCACTTGGGGGCCTCTCTACTGAATAGACTACATAAAAGAGCAAGGAAAGGTGAAGCAGTCACAGTGACACGAGGATCCTCTACTATATGTATCAGAGGGGGAGTAAAGTCCATGCTGGCTCAGGAGCCCTGTTCTCCTACCAAATTTGTGTCAAACAGGAATTGTCAACAGCTATGATTAAAAGTGATGGGAAACTCAGGAATTCCTTTTATTCAACAAGAGACATTAGTTTACAAAAAAATCTTTAAAGGAAAAGGAAGTATGAGGAGGAGGAGAAGGAGAAGAGAAAGAAAGGTGGGCAAGAGGAAGATGGAGAGAAAGAGGAGGAGGAAGAAGAGGAAATATATCAGTCCACTCTAAAGAAGAGAATTAAATAAACTGAATCAAAATAAATGCACAAGAAGGAAAGGATTTCAAGTAGAAGCTTTCCTATACTTAAAAACAGTGCCATGTGTTACATTGAAGTACTGGCATGGAATTTGAGAGTTCTAGTCAAAAAACCATAAACCATATTATCATAGTTTTGAAATTATACAAGAGGTTGGCATGTAGCATAATAAAAAATTGATTCTCTATCCTTATGAGTATGAATAATCTTAAGATACAATCTATAAGCAATGGCATAACTATGTAACATGTATAAAATACATTGTATATGTGCATCTGTAAGAGTCCAGGAAGGAAACAGAATTCATTAAATGAAAAGCCTTTAGTAAGAGGACTATGGATACTAGTGTGTGTTGTACTGAAACACATGAACACAGAATGATGAGGCCCCTAGCAAAAATGAAAAACCATGACCCAGAAGCAATGCCACCAGCACAGACTCAGCCACTGTTGAGAATACAGTGGGGGGAGGAAGTGCATGCCAGACATAGGATATCAAATCAGGAAGGAAATATTTCAACCTATTTCCCCAGTCTCTCCTCTCCAATCATCCTGAAGTTGGTAAAGAGAAAAAAGCTTAAAGTACACAATATGATCTTTAGAATCAAGAGATACAGAGTGGATCCAAGGTGAATAATAATTGTCAGTGGAGTGAACACTTGCCACCACATAAGACTTAGTTAACTCCTAAGGAAATGTACCTAATTGACAGTTACTGAGACTTTTTTAGCTCATCATGGTCATATTGCAAACCTACATTGTAATTCACCTTCTCACCTTTGACTTTGCACTTGGCCATATGATATACTTTGGCCAATGTGCTTTTGTTATTGCAAACAGAATAGACTCCAGATAACTGAGACCCTCCAAATAAGGTTCTTCTCTGACCAAATTATATATATATATATATATATATATATATATATATATATATATATATATATATATGTATATATATAATTAAATATAACCTAGAATATGTGGAGCAGTGTCCAACCAGCCCATCCAAAGACCTGAAGACAGATGCAGAGTTTTTCAAGAACTGTGAGTATGACAGGAGATGACATGTTCTCAGTCACTGAAATCAGCAGTAGTCTGTTAGCTGGGCATCTTCCTGATATAGTATGCACAGTGCTACCTTCATGGATTGTCCCCTGCAAACTCCAAGTTACTGAAGCAGCAATCCAGGTAACTTGAGATTAGTCAGAACACAATTGGTTCCCAGGTATTAAAACTCATTTTGTCTGAGTCCAGTCTAAACTAATAACCTGAAGGAAATGCTATAATAGATATTTTAAAAGTCAGTTCCATGGGAGACTTGTTTGGAGATACTTTATTTGATATGTATGGGTTACTTTATCTATTCTACTTGTATTCTTTCTTTATTGATGTACTATTGCTGGTGTGTGCGGTATACTTTTGTGTCTGCAGATACACGTGCCCCATGGGCCTGCATGCCGAACCCAGAGCAGAAATCAGGTGTCCTCTGCATTCTCTCTTCTACTTTATTCCTTTGAGCCAGGGTCTCGTTCTGAACCTGGAGCTTGCACTATTTTACAGTTGCACTGATTCAACACTGAGTCCCCAAAATCCTCCAGTCTCTGCCCCTCTTAGCATCGCTGTTACAGAAGTACACAACGACTTCTGACTTTTTAAATGGTTGCTGGGTCAAAGTCAGGTCCTTATGCTTATAGAGCAAGCACTCTTACCCACCACCCCAGACTCTGATAATTTATACACATTAAACTTTTGATTCCTCCAGGGTACATGTGTATCAACACAGTAGATGGAATCCTTGACTAATGCATGTACTAGAACATTTTGATGCTATGATTTTATTTAGGGAACACTGCCTCTATTCTTTTTGCCAACTTTCTCAATTAGTGAAAGTAACACAATATTGATTACAGTGTATGTTATTTCTTTATACAATTCGTTGTTATGGCCTGGAGTGATGGCACAGAGCAAAATGAACTTGCTTGAAAGGCCCAACAGCCAAGGTTTGATTCTCAAGTACCCATATAAACCCAGTTGTATGAAGTGGTGTATGTGTCTGGAGCTTATTTGCAGAGGCAGAAATCCTGATGTTCCCATTCCTCCCCTTTCTCCTCACAAATAAATAAATTATTTTTTAAAGTTCTAGCATCATCTATAGTGTTTTTTATTGTTCTATACTCATTATTTCATTGGATAATAATCAGGTTAGTTTCTCTAGAGTGTGAGCCATGGTGGGGGAGAATATCCAGAGGCATGTCCCCCCTCAGCAACAACACATAAAGTGGGGGGATGGGCAAACCTGGCTGCCTTCTGTTCTATCCATAGCCCCCTACCCCATAGCTTGATCCAGTGTGTCCACTGAGGAGGATACCCAGTGGATTGGGGAGAGGGAGGAGTGAAACGGGGATCCCAACATAATATTTGCTCATACAATGTATCTAATTTTGGATAATAAAGATTAAAAAATCACTATGGACAGTTTTTGCTCTTGTGAAAATCACTTTGAAACTATAATCCCTCCACATATACTTTCCCTCTTAGATTCAGTGATACATAATCCATATGCTGAAATTCCAAAAATTAAATTGTCACTCAAAAAATTAAAAAGAAAAAATAAAGAAAGAAAGCTTTGTCACTTCATTGAACTCAAGTTCAAGTAAAATTACATAGGCATCTAGATGACTAGCTGCCATCGTCCAGAAGAATAGAATTAAAGTTCTGGGGCTGAGTGGGAGACAGGACGATGAGCATCCCCTGCTTACAGAGACCATGTCTGTGCATCCTCACACTCTCATTGCTGTCCAGAACAGTGTTTCATAGCAGATGCTGCAGAGTTTCAAACCTCTGGTTTAGTTCTGTCTCTTCTACAATTGTTAATTAACACAAAGCAACTTTTCAAGAGAACCACTTTGTCCTTTAACCCTAACTAGCCATCGCTGTACTTTATGATTGGTCACAAAGAAGAGAGTAGATGATGAATGGACAGGAGAGCCTTGTTAGAGAAAAATCAACTCCAATACAGGCTGTGCTGCTCTGAAGCAATCAACATCATCTTTTCATGACGTTATACATTACCCTCTGCCAAGGACAATTAAAAGTCTTAAATGTATAAAGGGTTATTATACAAAGGATGTTGTTAAGTGGCCAACCATCTGTACATGAGCTTAAAGTTTGCCTGATGGGATTTAGGATGTTCATGATCAATGCCATTAATATTGACAGAACATTCCTAAAATATGGGTTGTGAACAAGAGACGTTTGAGAACACCCTGTCATGGGATTAGGCACACTGGCCCTGAGACAAGTTTCCAAGGGAAATGTGCTGATCTCCTCTCCTGAGCACTTTTGATAGACGCCTTGCAGTCTGGCATAATGAAAATCTGTCCTACCTTAAGTAGAACTGATGATCTAACGTCTAGAGGTTCCTTCCAACCCTAAGACAGAGAACTGAACACAATACAATACACTCAGGAAAGCATGATGTCAAATACATCGTTTTTATCTTTCTTCGGGTGTCTGTTTCCTGTAACAATTGATGAATGTGAAGAAACAACATCACACTGAAGTAACTATCCGTTGCATGTAGTTAATTGCATTGTTATTATCCTTTTAATTGAATCAAACATTAAGCAATGACCTAGAGTGAGACCCTACCTCAAAAAACCAAAAAGAAAAAAAACCATAAAGATTAAGCAAGATTTAAAAAGAACACCTGACTTGGTGTATATTAGGGGTTATCCTGGCATGAGCTAAAAGTAAGACATCAAGTTTCCTTCAAAGTTTTCCTTTCAAAGCACTTGATTTAAAACAAAGGAATATTTTTAAAGCTTTATCTTAGCCATCACTTTTGCATGCTATTGAAATTTTGTTTGTTGGCTTCTTTTGTATTTTTGAGTCAGGGTCTGACTATGTAGCCCTGGATAGCGTGGAACTTGCCATGACGGATGGGCTGGCCTCCCAGTGATGGGATTAGAGTTGTGAAGCACCATGCCCAACTGAAACTCTTACCATCCTGGCTGAGAAGTCCTCAAACACCCAGAACTGCTTCCCACTCCTTTAGCTTTAGCTTTCATCTGTCATTGTTGAATCTCCTGTTGAAAACATCCACTCAAGGGTTTTTCATCACTTTGAGAGCACATTATGCTCCCTGGAAGAGATGTACCATGCTGACTTCACTTCTGCTGAAATACACTATTTTGTACTCACTCTGCAAGTTTTTGGTAAGAACCGGTGCTATGAAATCACGTTTCATCTTATATTTTCAAGCAAACCCTTGCCACAGCCATTCAAGGCTTCAAATTCCCTGAGTGATTTGATACCACCCTGGAATGTTGTCACGCTGCTGCAAAGCAAAAGAAAAGCTTTTAACATTATGAGAGAAGCAACAAGATTTGCTTTTGTAAAAGAAAGAATTCACATCTGTGTTCCCAAGCTGGCATCCTGGGGTGTCACACCCCCCAGAGTCTGCCTACAGTTATGCCAACCTGGACACATGTTGAAGTGGTCATTATTGCTTCTTCTGCCTGTGGCAAAGTTAATCCTATACCTTCCTCTGTCTGCTTTGCTTGCTATATGTCTGTTTTAGAAAAACACATAGAAAGACGCTTCATTTTCTTCCCTTTTGAATCCTACAATACCTCTGTGAACAGGCTGACCAAGTACATATTGCTATGTGCTTAAAAATGTGTCACATCAAACACAGACTGAAAATTAAATCTCAGATACCAAAGAAATAATACTCCAGGGAGAGTTACTTCAGAGTAACAAATACCTTATCTTTAGCTTATTTTTTCTTGTCTGTGTGTGATGTGATGTGTTCTGGTGTGGGTGTGAGTGGTGTATGCACATATATGTGCCACTTGACAACATGACTGGTCTGTGTTGGTTGGAGCAGAACATTGGGTATCTAGATTCCTTGCACTTCCTGCTGGTTCTTCTTGACTTGGTGTGATTTACTAATTCTGAAACTGCTGTATTTTATGCTGGAAATTTTTAGATCTTTGCTCCCTTTGTGTCTAGGGATACAAACATGTATGGCCACGCCAAACTGTTTCTATTCATCCTGGGTATTAAATTCAAGGAGTCTCTTGGGCCTTTCAGGCCTTCAGCTGGCACAGGAAATGTTCTTCACCATTGAGTCCTCTCTCCTGCCCTTCTTTTAAACACTTTGTTAATGTTTATTACTTTTGCAGAATAATGAACATCACTGTGACATGTTCATCCATTTATACAATGTAACTTGATCACATTCATCTTCCTACTATACTTTCTAATTCCTGTTTCCCTACCTTCCTTCCTCCACTCTGCACATATTCTTCTGTCTACATTCATGTCTTTTTTAAAAACTGAAATTCTGTGTATGAAATAATATGTGTTATGTTTGCATAAGTCATGATTATTTCATTAACATGATGCTTTCCAAATTCTATCCATTTTCTGAAAAAGATTACATAATGATGTTTTCAGAAATACTCCATTATTAATACTCTAGTATGTGTATAGACCACATGTCCTTTATCCATTCATTAGTTGATGGACAACTAAACTGATTCCTTTATTTGGATATTGAGACTACAGTCACAATGAACACGGAGAAGTAGGTATTTCTGTTATATGCTAATATATGTCTTCATGTATTTACTCAGTAGTACTGTAGCTGGATCACATAGAAGTTTAATTTTTAATTTCTTGAGAAACCTTTATATTGTTTTACATAGTTGCTGAACTAATTTTTATCCCCATAAACAGTACATAAAGGCTCCTTTTCCCCCACTTTCTCATAAGCAGTTTTTGTTGTTGTTTTCTTCCTCTCTTCTAAGATTAGCAGTGAACAGTAGGACACCAATAGGAGCCAGATGTTTAGAATTATAGAACCAGGAATATAATAATGACTTTATTTCTGTGTGACCTTGTCTAAGTTTCCCAACTTCTGAAATTCCCTATGTTCTCATCTGTAAATCAATGAAAAAAGTGTTTAGTATAAGAAATAAATGAGATTATGTCATCTATCAAGCTAATAAGCCTTTTAGCAAACATTTGTCAAAGAACAATGTACTCTGTAGATGAGGTAAAAGGTTTTGCAATAATGTAGAAAAGGTATTGAATCAAAGTGAAAAACAGGAGACATTAGATTTTTTATGATATTTTACTGTTGAATCAAAGCTGTAAGCCCAGCACTTGCTGAATCATTTTTGTCATTTTTAATTATGAACAACAATTATGTGGTGATAGAGGTGTTAAAGATATAGCATTTGCAGATAATTTGTGCCTATTGCATGAGAGATTCTAGAAAATGCTCCAATGAGAAAAACTTTACTTTTTCTTATCTCAATCATAGAAAATACAAAAGTATTTTAGTCAACTTATTCACAATAGTAAGTAATGCTTGCAAAGCTATATTGTTTAATTTCAAATGCTATTGAGGAGAGGTAAAACTGCCAAGATTTGTCAAATGGATGGAAGGCAATATGCTTTTAATCTTCAATTTCACCAAAAAAAAGTTTAATGTATAATTGTACTTTTATTTTCCATTTTACACTGGAGGTGTGCCACATGAAAACCAATGCAACATTAAGCAGAGATTAAGCCCAGTTTGAGAAGGGCACTGCAGGAAATTGATGAATGACATAAGTACAAATTTTACTCTTAAAATTTTACTCTTAAAAGTACAAATTTTACTCTTAGATATTTTACAACTGATTTAAGACAAAATTTTTTTGGACATGCACAACAACCAAAATACTCTGTCATATGTTAGAATTGTATACAAACTTTACTAGATTACAGTTCCCTACAAGCTTATGTGGTATAAAATGATTATTATAAGATATAATTTTAAAGGAAAACACTTTATCGGATAAATCCCATCGGCAACTCACAAAAAGGCCATTGTTTTGTATCCTTTTTATCTCTCTAGTACTTACAAAGAATCAGATTTATATTACACACTTAACAAATGTTGAAAAGCATATAGTCATTTACTAAACACATATAATTGAAATCACTTGCTATGGAGTAATTTACAAAGTACCAAAACAAAGAAATTGCAATCCAGATGGGAAGAAAGACATAAAAACATATTATTTGTGCAACCGCTGTGCCATGTAAACATACAATTGTGGAAGACCAGTGTAAACATTCAGAACCATGATATGGTGGTGGCATGAAGAACATATCTTTTTGAGGCTCTCCCAGAAAGATTTTCAAATATTATAATTCCTGATTGACTGATAAAGGCAAAATATGTTTTTTTAAAGCTCAAAATTGTGAATTAGCATGTTGACACTAGGGAACTTTAATGCAATATGGTTGGACTATCCAGCAAGTTTACTGTAGTTCTGGAGAAGCCAAAATGTTTCAAATAGATGGGACATGGACAAATATACACATTACTTACCTATTCAGTGAATAAAGTATGTGATGGGAAGAACTTAAGGAAGGAAAGATATTTGGGCTCATGGTTTTGGAGGCTTACAGTTCATCATGATGGGAAAGATATGGAAGAGCCTCTCTCTGTGTGGCAATGGAATAATGTGACACAGGTTCTTCACATAACCTCAGACTATAAAGCAAAAAGTGACTAGAGGCAGGGGTACTGTTCAAATGCTCAGTCTATTACCCTATTTTCACCAGCCTGGACACACCTCTGAAAGATTCCATAGTCTCTCAAAATAAAGCCACTGCTGGGGAGGAAGCATTTGAAGCATGAATATATATGGGAATGTATGTGTTTAAAACCATAACAATAGAGATTATATCATGTCAGTAGACTGCATGGGCTAAACACCAAAGTGGATCCTGATGAATTTCAGAAACTGTCATGGAATCATTTTATATAGGTACATTGAAATAATCATAACAGTGTACTGCTCAGAATTAGGCACTTAGTTTAAATACATTTAATCTATTACAAGTAGCAAAAGTTGTTTAATGCTAGCAAAAGGTGTGAAGAATACCTAAAATGAAACTCTGTTGACATCTAAAATTACATACCTTGTAACAAAATACTAAACAATAAGTTAATATTCAAAGAAATTCTCTGTGTTCATTGTGGACACAATTTAGTGGCATATGCTAAATAAGAGTGATGATTAGCTCTTCAGGCATCAGGGAATGAAACTGGAGATAAGAAAATACTCAGACTAGTATTGTATCAGTACTTTATATCTTCATCTAGGTGTTAGAAACATAGATGTGTAATATACATTGATTTTCATGTGCAAGAGTTCCTCTAATTCTGAATGTGATAATTGAATGATGCTTTAGAAATCAAAGAAGTCAAACCTTTTGTGTACAATGGGGGAATGGGTAGAAAGAGTAGTTGAGGCTTACTGTTCTTTATAACCACTCGATTTATAGATATTTCCATTAACAATCTGTGCTAAGCACAGCACTCCACTTGAATTTATCTCTTTTTCCCAATAGTCACGATAAGGATAAAATTAGCTGGCTTTCTTATTAATTAGTCCTAATCAATTGAAATTATATTTGCTTATCAGGTAAAACTGGCATGAGTAAATATCTCAATATCCTAGGGCAAATGAGAGAGAAATCAATAGCACTAGATTCTATGGAGTTATTTGAAGGTAACAAATTGAGTATTAAATGTTCAATAATTTATTAATTATTTTCTTTTTTTTTTTTTTGAGGTAGGGTCTCACTCTAGGCCAGGCTGTCCTGGAACTCAATATGTAGTCTCAGGGTGGCATTGAACTCATGGCAATCCTCCTACCTCTGTATCCCCAGTGCTGGGGTTAAAGGTGTGCTCCACCACGCTTGGCCAATAAATTATTTCACATAGATGTTTCTGGCCAAACTTATTAGAAAAAAAACTTCACATGTAGAATAAAAGTTAATTTTAATTTGAAGTTTATGTAACAGTATCCAGATACTGTTTGGGATGAAATTAGTTATTCATCAGGGAATCTAAGCAATAAATGAAAACCATTTTAATAAATTATGTATAACATCTGAGAGATTCATGAAATGGTAACTTCCTGTTAGATTCATCATTTATAGCTCTAAGTAGCTATATGTGATATGTGTATTTCACATATTACTAGTTTTATTGAGATTGAAAGTATAGGATAATAAAACATTATTAGAGTGCATTGATTTAAGCCTTTTGTAAACTTCATGCATGCTGTGAAAAACAGAGATAATTTTTTAGTAACTAATTTATACTCTGTTTTTATCTCATTGAGTTTTTTTTTTGTTTGGTTTTGTTTTGTTTTTCGAGGTAGGGTCTCGATCTAGTCCAGGCTGACCTGGAATTCACTATGTAGTCTCAGGGTGGCCTTGAATTTACAGCAATCCTCCTACCTCTGCCTCCCGAGTGCTGGGATTAAAGGTGTGCACCACCATGCCAGGCTTCATTGAGTTTTTCTTATCAATATCAACTTTTCCATGTTAAACCAACTTAACATACTATACTAATAATAATTTTCTCTTTTCTTTGGGTTACATGGTAAACAGTACCTGTATAACTTATATATAATCTTATAAAACAGAACACTCAGGAGAACAAATTTGGTGGCAGGCAAGGAAACCCAGTTGGTGAAGAGTTGGGTACACAAGTATGAAGACCAGAGTTCAGTTCCGAGAATTCCTATAAAATGCAGGGTGTGGTGGTGTGTGCCTGTCATACCATTGATGGGGACAAGGAGAGAGGAGGATCCCTGGAGCTTGCCCAACCAGTTCAGTCTACATATGAGCTCCAGGCCAATAAGACCCTGTCTCAAAGGAGGTGGATGTTGTTCCTGAAGATAATATCCAAAGTTATCCTTTGGCCTCCACATGTGTGCCTACATACACAAGTGCTCCAGCGTGCACACACACACACACACACACACACACGCACGCACACACACACACACATGCACACACACATGTGCACACACAGGCATATAAATGAAAGCTTGATGTTTCATAATTATGTAATGAATTCAATATTGTGCAGCAGATGTGAAGATACATAGCTGTTTCCCTACAGATGTCTCCCATGTGATTTTTTTTTACAAAGATGCAAAGTAGTGACAGTATATGTCAGTCATTTCTCTAGGGCTTGATAACCAGTAAATGCTTGGAACCTTAGTCAAAATGTGACCAAGTAAAATACACATATGAAGATGTGATGATCAATGATGATGGTAATGGAATGATTATGAATTCAAAGGAACTGGGACATTGAAGACTACTAGAAGATAAACAGATATAGACTATAATCTCAAAAATAATTTAGCATTTTCACTTTTTAGAAATGAAAATAATAAGATAAATAATGAAAAGAAAATCCTCATATATGGCTCAAAATGTTGAGACCAATGCACAGGAATAGCCTAGATAGAACCCTGGCTCTGCTTCTGATTGGCTGCATGACCTTATGCACGCTCCAGAGCCCATCATGCCCCAGCTTTCCCATGTGTAAGGGAAGAAGAAAGATGGAACCTATCACATATTTGGTTTCAGACGTGTGGTGGTTAGGCTTTGTTGTCAACTTGACCTTTTTAGTAATCTTAGGTGGATTTCTGAAGATGTTTACAGGAAGGCAGGCCTCTTAGGAGGTGACAGGATGTAAAGAAGCTCAGAAGAGCTAGAAATTAACACCGCTTCTTGTCTGGGCAGTGCAGAAAGGAAATTGCAGAGACTTGGGAATCATTAAGAATGGGATAGGGTTACATGACCTCCACCCTGAGGCTATGAAAAGGGGAAGGCAATTTCTCTGCCTTGCCCACTGACTGTTTATTGTTCTGTGTGTGTCCTCTCTCTCGCTTGGACCTGTGAAAGGGGAGCAGCCTATTCGCTGTTAGGAGACTTCCTCTGCACCTGTCATTTCAATCAATCCTTTCATTCCATAAACTGCTTGGTTTGGAGATTTATCCAGTGGTGTGTGGCTGATTTTGACAGATTTGGTACCGAGAGTGGGGTAGAGTTGCTGACATGAATCTGACTGTGTGGATATTGGTTTTCTGGAGCTTGTGTGCTGAAGGAAAGGACATGACTTGATACTCGCAACTGAAGATGCCTTCCAGAGTGGTGAAGTAAGTTTTATGGACAATTCTGGTGAGATTTTGGAAATGCTAAGTGTAGAGAGAGTTGCATTTGGAGACTTGGCTTGTGAACTTTCTTAGGGGAAGGAGAGACTGACTGCAGAAATCTTTGTTGGAAAGACATAATTGGAATAAAGGATGGCTGTGTTTTGCTGCCCATGCCCAGAGAGCTTGAACAAAGTTGAATTTAAGAAACAGACTGTTGTGCTTGGCTAACAATAAGGAACTGAGAATTTAAGACTTAAGGTTGGAAAAAACTCAAAGCAAGTTAAACTTACTGGCACAGAGACTGACATTTAGGTTACTGAAGTTGCTATTGTCATTGTGTCAGCATTCCTAAAGAAGATAGCCAACTGCTGTATACTGAAGCAATGGAAAGGATGCCTGAGTTGTTTCCACCCAGGAAGGACTGAATGATAGATAGTACAAACCCTTTTGGATAGAGATAGCTGCAAGGAAGGAACCTGTTCTTCAAAGTCAAGGTTTATTTTGTCCCCGAATTAACAACATGGCTATGACCTGCATACCTGTTATTGATTTTGGAAACATGAGAAGTGCATGCATGGAGTGGATCATGACTTGTACACAGTTCCAAAAGCCCCTGCTGAGATGGGCATGAACAGGGCATGAAGTCCCTCATTGGCAAGTGAAATCACTGGAAGATGGATTGTGATTTTCAATAGAGACCCGAAGATGTTTTGGATATACCAGGACTGTGAAAGGGTTACAATGGATCACTTTTGGCTAAGGACAGAGGTTTTCCCCAGCTACTCAGCTAAGCTGGAGGGATGGAACTGGAAAATCCAGAGACTGTCATTCACTGGTTGTGCTATTGGACTTGAGCTGCAGATGTTTGATGTTTGCCTAATGGTTGTTCAGTTTTCATTCCAGTCTTTTCTTGTTATGCCACATAGCAGTTTGAAATGCTTACTATTTGCCATTATCTATAACTTGCTTTGATTTTATAGAACTCACAGTTGTGGGAGCCTGATTTGTGTTGGGGGAAATTGTGCATTTCTGGTTGTATGTGGGTTACTTATATCATGTTAGGCAGAATTATGATCTTGTTACTATCTTTATTTGAAAATTCTGTATAATGTAAGGAAATATGGTTTGATGGACTTGTGGTGGTTAGGTTTTTTTTTTTTTTTTTTTTTTTTGTCAACTTGACCTTTTTAGTAATCTTGGGTGAGTCTCTGAGGATGTTTACAAGAAGGCAGCGCTCTCAGTAGGTAGCAGGATATAAGGAAGCTCAGGAGAGCTAGAAGTTAAAATCCCTTCCTGTGTGGGCAGTGCAGGAAACAAATTCAGAGACTAAGAAAGCCATTAAGTCTGAAATAGGGTTGCAAGACCCACACTAAGGCTATCTAAAGGGGAAGGCGATTTCTCTGCCTTGCCCATTGCCTGTTTGTTGTTCTGTATCTGGTGTTGGTAATGGGTTTTTCTCTCTCTGCTTGGACTAGTGAAAAGGGAGCAGCTTATTTTGGTGTTAGTGAACTTTCCCTGCATTTAGTTTCAATAAATCCTTTCCTCCCATAAACTGCCTGGTTTGGAGATTCATCCAAGCAGCATGTGGCTGACTACAAGAAGAGGCAACAGAGTTGGTATCTATAAAGTGCTTAGAATAGTGTCATCAGGTAGTAGGTAGCAATTAATGTATGTGACATAATACATTCACATTCACAGAATCCAATATGTATAAAATGGATTTAAAGATTCTGTGTAGTAACCTGGCAGGTGAACTCTCCCATACACAGTTTACTCTTAACTTGCTCTCAAGGATTATGCTTTGAGTCTTCACCATCTTTTCTTTCCAAAGTTGAAGATTGATCCCAGTGTCTCAAGCATACCAAATAAGTGATCCTCCATTAAGCTACAACCACATTGGGCATTTAAATAATAAAGAACTATGTTATAATTAAAATAATTTCACTCTGATAATTATTCTAACCTTAGTTTATAAAGAGTGCAACTAATAGACTATGTTTCATTTAATACCAGAAAAACTCAATTAATTGCCATAGACATGTCTATTAAATGAAAAAAAATACTATACTAGTTACCTATTTGATTTTCTTAATGAAATAATCATGAAAATTTAATTGGGCAATGACACACCAGAAATTCCTGCTTATGTCTAATCATAACAGTTCTACAGATCAATCTTTCCCCACCCTTCCTTCCTGCTTTTCACTCCATCCTGTGGTGATCACTATTTTATTCAAAACATCTGTAGTTTCAACTTTTAACGTACAGGAGAAATCATGCCAGACTTATTACCATGTGTTTGGCTTAATTGACTCAACAAGATAAATTCTATCTCCATTTATGTTGTCAGGATTGTCATTTCTTTTATGACCAAATTGCATCCCATCATGAGTTTGTTCCACATTTATTTTATTTTGAACGTTTTATTGAGAACATTAATATGTGAACATATTACAAATTTGTCATGTCCCCGTTGGGTTATTTTCCTGTGTTCTACCTGGTCCTATTCCTTGGAGAGCCACTGTGGGTTCATTACTGGACCACTCATCCTCTGCAGAGGGGAGGGGGTGGACAATGTGTCTGAGTAAGCCTTCCAACATTCTTGCTTCTACATTTTTTTCTGCTCCTTCTTCCACAATGTTCTGTGAGCTTGGAGAGTTTGTTATAAGTTTTCTTTAGTGTTATCTGATTATTCCTTCATCACTTCCTGGACACTAAAGTGGTTTCCCCTTTATTGGCTGTTATGTGAATACTGCTGCAAAAACCATAGATAGGCAAATATCTCTTCATTGTGTGTGTGCTCATATGTGTGTAGGTGCATATATGTAGGTGGTGTGCACATGTATGAGATTGTTGACCTGGACATTTTGCCCCAAGCATCCCTGACTCTGCCTCACAAGCTCAGAGACTAAAAGTGGGCCACCACCCACCCAGCAGATACACTGGTGTTGGGAATATGAACTCTGGTCCTCACGATTGGCCTGCTATCACATCGGCACCCATAACAAAAAAAAAAAAAGTTTTAAGAACCATTTCCTTTTTTTATTGCCTTCACTTTTATAATTTTTTAAAAAAATCTGTATAATTTGCAGAAGTAAAAGAAACCAGTCGTACCTACACCAATGCCCTTTTTTAAACTGGAAACTCATTTCCAGGCAGATAAGACTATATTCTCTAGTCTATCATCCTGTTTGTGATTCAAATAAAAATTGCAACAAAAGATATCTCTTTACATTCATTCCTGATTGAACTTTCTACCCTAATATCTTGAAGTAATCATAAATACATTTTCATGATGGACTATTTGAATGGACATACTACTATTAGAGACAAAAATCAAAGTGTGTTTTGGAATAAAATGAAAAATATTTAGATCAGTAGTTTCCCTCATGATCTTTGAAACAGTTTAGAGAAGTTAATCTTATATCTCAAAGTGCTCACTTTGCTATTGTAGCAAACACTATCCTTTTAAAACATAAAAAGGAATCCTTATTCAACATTCTTCATATGAAATCTTCAGCCAGAAAGAAAAGTATTTATGTGTTATCAATCATCTTTATGCTTATTTACTTTCATATGTTTTGAGGAATTGTGTATTTTTTATTTTAAATAGATTGTTTTTTGAAATATAGGACAATAATAAAACATTAAATAAGTTTAAGAGGAACACAATTTTACATGTATGTTGTGTTTAAAGAATTTAAACTGCTGTTGTGGAAAGACCCAAAATAAAGTTCCATATAATAGCATAGCTGGACTTCTGTCTGCACTGGGGCTTCCTGGAAAGTAACAAAGAGCAGAATAACCATGCTTCATTTTTGACTACGTGGTGGTGCTAATGACATATTGTAGTCATACACAAGTATAAGTAAACAAACATAACAAATCAAAAACAACTGTATAAATTCCACCCCTGTGCATAAAGTCAGGGGATTATAAAGGCATTAACTCAACTTAACATTCAAGAAAACTTCCCTCATCAAAAGAAGATATTGCTCTGTCATTAAATCAACTAGATTTATTGAACAAAACTACAATTATACTCATCCGTGGAAAAATGACATAAAAGTCTCCAGATTATTTTTAGAAACAATTGCACGGTGGATTATGTTTCTCTAAATAAATGCCTAAAAATTGAATTGAATTATAGTATGAATCCTTTATTGGCACATGCTAATAAAAATATATGACCAGCAAAGTCAACATAGATGATAAAGAATGGAGGAGATGCAGCATCATATCCTATGCTGAGGTCTGGAATCTGTCACAAAGTAGGAGGAAGGACAGAATGAAATACTTGACTAGTTAGGATGCCATCTGTTTTAAGTATTCAGGTGCAGCTCACTGATTTGTGCTGTCTGTATTATGAGTACATTAGAAGTAAGGAAGTTTACTGTAAACTGAACTAGAGAGTGAAACCAATATAAGATAGGTACATTAAAATGAATTAGCATGTCTTATTTTTTAGCAGCTAAATCGTTTCTGTGTGTAAATGTAATATACTGTCTCACCACATCAATTAAATTTGCTTTATTATAGATGTGAAATGGGCACTTATAGTTAAGCTGCTTAGTAGCTGAAAATTAATAGATGCTAGCATTTTTTTAATGAAAAGTGTTAATGGCTTAAAAAGACTATATGCTTGGTTATAAAAGAAGCATTTCCAATGACTGATTCTTTCTTTAAAGAAAAGAAACTTTTGTAGAAAATACATTCTTTTGAAGTTATTGTGAGGAAACAGTCCATAACTAAAGGTCATCTTCCATGGAAACAACAGGAAAAGAAAAAAATAACTCTCTTTAGAGTTGCATACGAATTCTTGACAGGTTTTTGAAGTGAATGTTTTAAGAACTCAGTACACAGAAACTGAAAGTATAAAAGATAGGCTCCACAGTAACAGTTTTTCTATGAAATATTAGTGTACTTATGGATAATATTTTTAAGTTTATCTATAAATTTTGCACAAATTAGCTGGATTCCTTACAGAGTTCCTCAATCCAAAACATGGATGGTCATTGTTGTCTTGACCATTGTTGAATACACCCAAGTCAAGGGCAACCATTGACAAAAATCATCACAGTAATCATGTTGGCATAATGATAATAAAAAATATAAGGATTGCATGCTTTTTAGTGATTGGGTGTATATTAGCTTTGAACAAGATTTTCTTACAGAAATGATAGTTTAAGGAAATTTAAAGAAAAAATAGACATATTTTTGTGGTTAAAACTGAAATACAATATGTTGGATGCTGAGTATTACACTAATGAGTAAATTATGCAGAATTCATTCATGTTCCCTTTCCGCCTACCATCATGGTATAACGCAGTAAGAGCCATCACTTATCAGAGATAGATGCACACAAATAGTCCTCAGCCACCTGCCTGCGAGAGAGCTCTATGCCATTAGGGAATAAAAGGCTTACTGCCACGTATATTTCATAGAGGAAATGATATGACTAAGTGCAGAGCTGGGCCCCTCAAATTAGATTAATGTAGCAAAGAGCTACTGGGAGTGAAAGTTTTTAATGTGAGTTCTCCATTAAGGAAAAAAAAAGGTAAATTGAAAAACTATGAGTATCAAAAGTTTCCTCTGCATCAGAGTTTCTTCTTTACCTTTAATATTTTGAGCTGAGTCATTCTTTGTTTGGAGGTCTGTCCTACCATTGTAGGACATTCATCAGCATCTCTAAAATCACAGGCTAGATGCTTCCTCAGTCAGGATAGCTGGGACATTTCTGCTACTATTGCTATATGTTCCCTGGGAGGCCAAATAAAAAGTATTGCTGAAAACCAACACTTACTGTAAAGAATCCTCAATCATAATGGTGCTCATACTGAACCAGGTAGCTTAGTTTTGCTTCAGTTTTTAACTTAGCATCATTATCAAATCAGATCTTAAAAACTGTAAAATGTTTGTGGTGTATATTTTGTAGGTTAGTAAGATGAAATTAATGAGTGAAAATATACAAATATATCAGGGCTGGGGATTACTCAACAGTTAAATGTGCTTTCTTCTAGAGACTTCTGGCCTGGGTTTGATTACCTAGTACCCAAGTAAAACCAGATACAAAACGTAGTATGTGTATCTGGTATCTGTAGTGAAAGAAACTCCAGTGGACATGTGCACACACACACACATACGTGTAAATAAATGAAACAATACATATGAAGAGATTTTGTGATTGTGATACTCAGAATTTTATTATGTAATTTTCATAGGTGCCCATGATTTAGCATAATCATTTTTGATTTTTTCTTTTCTTCATCAAATATAATCATTAAATTTTCTTCATCAAATGCCAGGTCAGTAAAGTAGAACACCTAGGTAGAAGAAGTGAAGAATCAGGAAAATTTAAAAAAGAACAAAGGTTTAAAGTATTACTCTGTAAAGGAAAAGAAGGGCTTGTTGAAAGTTGTTAAAAGTGATTGTCAAAAGTGATTCTTCCAAGAAATAATTGTTTCAGAGCTCACTTCTGAGAAAATTTCAAGTAATATGTGGCAGAGTAGACTATTTTTATCTTAGACAGATTCTACTCTGGAATAGACAGAGAAAAATTATGTAAGCTTATAGAGCAGTAGACTCCTTAGAGAAAATGACAATAAAGTTTTACTAAAATAAGATAAATTAGCTAACCTGAAAGACAATTGAAATTCATTAATGTAAAAGAAACCCTCTTTAAAAAGTGCTTATCACTAAAACAAATTTTCAAATTCTTGATGAGTTTTTTTTCCCCTGGGATGAAAAAGAAACAGTAATTGAAGTGAGTTAATGTCAAATTTTGGTATAGTGAAATTAAACTAATGTTGATAACACAGTTTTAAATTCTCAAATGAAAATCTTTGTGTTACCCTGAATTAAAATGTGGTGGATATAGGAAACAATTCTTAGATATTAACTTAATATTAATTTAAGCACACTTTCATCTGTGCCTCAAGGTATTCCAAAGTGTTTTGGGGGCAACTAAAGAGCTTTTTCTTGCATATCATTCAATGGGCTTTGCTACAGGCCACCTGCAATGATATTTTTGTAGACTACAGTGTTTTAGAACCCGAGACTGAAACTATTACTTGAGAAGAGGAGGGAGAGGACAGTGATAGTAATGGATTCATTTGCACTTTTATAAAATACTCAGTTTTACTCTTTCTACCTCATTTAATTATACTATTTAAAAGAGTCAACATGTGTATATGAAAACTCAAATTAGAAGTAATAGTAATTCTACTATTTTAGTATAATACACTGAAATTATAAAGCACAACATTACTATATGTAACCTATTAGAACTATCACAAGTTACTTAGTAAGACTAGATTGAGGGGCTGGAGAGATGGCTCAGCGATTAAGGCACTTGCCTCCAGTGCCTAAGGCTCCTGGTTCAGTTCTCCAGTACCCACATATGCCAGACCCACAAGGTGGTGGCCCTGTGCTCTCTCTCTCTCTCTTTCTCTCTCTCTCTCATTCTTTCTCTCTCTCTCTCTTTCCATCTCTCTGCTTGAAAATGAATAAAGAAAATATTTTTAAAAAGACTAGGGTGAAAGGTATCCTTTCAACTTGCTTAATAATCTATTAGAGTTAGTGATTAAGGGAGTTTGAGACTATAATCCATGGCAAATATGCAATGTCTTTGAAATATATTTAAGTTTATAGGAAACATTATATATCTATAAGCTTAGCATAACTAATTTTTGAGTTTAGCTAACTAATTTATCAACAGAAAGGTTTCCTGTAAATTCTGTTATTCTCCCATGTTTAATCCTCTCTGTGAATGTCAGCCTGATTTTGCATTCATGGAAAATATCTCCTGTGACCCTAATTTCTCTGTCTAACCACGTGTACATTGCACCATCTTTACGAGAACCCTTTGAACAATAGCCAAGAGATCTCAGCATCACTTCTTGTAGCTTTTAATAATCATATTTGACTTGTTCCTTATTACATTGCCTCTTGTTTAATTTGTGGCCATTTTCAATAAGTTTTTTTACTCCTTCAACTGTATTGTATTTTTGAGAAAAAGTTACACATATTCTTACTTAGATTTCCTAAAAAACAAAATGTTGCATATTCATGTATTTCACGATACAGTCTTAAGTTTTGCATTACAGTATTTCAATGATAAAAATTCCATATTCATTATTTATTGGTATTGACTGTTGGGCTAGCTAACTTTTTAATCTATTCTTGTTAAATTCCTAATTTTGTGACAAATTTTACACACACACACACACACACACACACACACACACACGGCAGAAATATACTTCAAACTAATGCCCTCATTAGTATGGGTTGCCTGCTGTTGTTCACTGTTAATTAATGGGTTACTTTTCCATGGAAATAGTATGCTTCAAACATGCTTATAAATCATGCACCTCCTTATCAAGATTGAAAGGTTATGATACTGGAAACAACCTTAGATATTAAAGAAGGCAGACGGAGAAAGTAGTTGTCAGGCAAGTCTTTGCCTACCACTCTAATACTATACTACTCTTTTAACTTAAATGTCTAGAATAAGCTTTCTAAGTTTAACTGGAAAACTGAAATATCAATATCCATTCTTACTTTTGAGAGTGTATAAAATGAAGGTTCAACACACTAGTGATGGTCATTGTGTAGTTTACCAAGCCATGCACTCCAGCACATTTTTGAAGAAAATACAGGATTCTCATCCTAAATTTCGAACAATAAAATTTTGCATGCTCATAAAAAATGCCCAGGTTTATTTGCAAGAGCATAATTATTTGCTGTATGAAGCTTATAGTTTTATTCAAAGTTAGCCTGTCATTGTCGAGAAATGATCATTACTATTACTACTAATAAAATTATACACTCTCCTTTATTGAGCTGTCCTAAGAATTTATTACTACTTATAGACTCAAACAAATTAAAAATAATCTTAGTTCTACTTTCTGAGTACCTTTATTAATTAAATATTATGCTCAAAATATTTAGGGGATTGCAGATACATAAAATATTTATCTTTTGAAAACTGATGACTCCTCTTTTGATATCTAACACACACACAGATTCACACACACACACATACAATCTATTAAACACAAGTTGTCCTCTTAATAGAAAATAAAATAAAATATTTCAAACGCTCTTTCCTCTTGGTTGACAATTTTACTATATGTTCATGATATTATAGGAAAGTGAAATATAACTTGGAAATGAGCTGATTCAGAGTCAGAGAAGAGAGATTCAGGTACAGGAAACAATACAGGTGGAAATAGTGTGAGGTATTAGTCAGCATCTAAGGGATTTAATGTGATTCAGTGTTGTTGACTGGTGAAATGACTTCCAGGTGGCAAATGAGAAATGAGCAAAACCAAGAATTCTGGATCTCATTAGTCACTTGATATTCTTCTCTGCCATTATTTTACTGCAAGTCAAAATTAAAATAGATTAAGTCATGTCCTGAGGTAGAGTGATAAGCGAATTACCTCAGTAATTTATTATAATGATGGAAGACTTAGATTATTATATGTAACACATTATATATACATATATAGGCATATAGACTATCACTTAAGAGATTTTGAAGAAAGTGGTAAGGCTCAGGATTTATTTGGGAGAATGTGGACTACTGTGACATTTACTGTGTTAGCACAAAGAAGAGTGAGCCTTTGGTGTTACAAGAGGGATTAGGTAGAAAATTGTTTTGGAGTAAGGGGTCATTTAACTGGAATTGTTTCTACAAAAATCAAATCATCAATGTTCAAATTATTTTATACACATTTTTTCCCAATGAACTCCTGGGAGAAATGATCAAGTTTATTATGACAGCAAACAAGCAAACAAAAAATCATCATGTTTTTAGGAAGTCAGAAAAAAAACAAATAAAAGGAAAGTTTTTGTCTTTGTTTTTGTTTTTTTGTTTGTTTTCAGAATGACACAGGAGTCAATTATCAACTTGAAAGAATCTTCAATGACCAAAACTGGGATAATTTACCGCCAAAACGAGCAAACTTTGATTTCTAATTGAATATATAAAACAAATATACATATATAATCATGCACACTAGTGAATCCTTAGCACAAATAAATGGAAACAGAGGACAAAAGAAAACTCCTAAAGTACATATAATTTCTTCATTAATAGAAAATCCAGAAACAAACATATGTAAGAATAGTCAGCTGATCTTTGTAATCCCTTAAGGAAAATTAATTTTAAAAAACCTGCAAAATAGAAAAACATGAGAAGACTTCTTTAAGTTAACAAGAGAAAACAACAAAGAATTGGTATTTACTCCCACTGAAATATGGAGCCACATTCATGAGACTCACCCCCAAAATTTTAAAAGTGTTATTATTAGTGAAACAAATCATACTTGGATGCTATTACGGCTTCAGAATGGAGAGCTCTTTACCTTAAAACCATAGAGTGTTGTTGCTAAATCCTCTTGTTAGAACTGGGTTTTCTCCACAGTGAACTATAGTGCAAGCGGTTGCCAAGGAACTCAGTGACCCTCCAGAACTAGATTAATTATTAATTATTTATTAATTATTAATTATTAATTATTAATGAAGATCCCAGAGGTTGTGGTTGCAGGGCGTTGAGAGATCTCCTGGAACTGAGAGGAAACCCAGCTGCTTAATGCCTGGCTCTAATAGTGCTGGAAGGCTGCAATGGAATAATGGTCACCAATAGCATGAACAAGCAGGAGATCCTACAAGCTACAAAATCAACAAGCTCAACAAGATACCTCTATAATAGTGGCACACAGGCTATGGGGGCAGTCCACTGCTCTCTGATTGGACATGGGCCCTCTTAGTGGGAGAGAACCAGTATCAGAAGGCTGAGGCATGGAAGGCCCTTGACCATAGAGAGAAGCTTTCACTGATCTTTGGCCAAAAGAAGAGATTTTACTCATAAAAAGTCATCCAAATATCTATTTATCCTTATTGATCTCTGCTGTTCTTACTCTTGGCTAGAGAATGTGCTTTTTACCCGTGGTAGCAAATACTGGGCAGACCTAAAATCTACCACTATGAGAAGAAAAGAAAATCAACTCAAGACAAGCCAACTCTATCACATTTGCTCAGGCCTAGGAAAAAACATTGAGAAGAAATGGGTGGATTAAATGCAAATTCTTCTCTTATTGCTAATCTGAGAACCTCCTCCAAGGAGATGTCAGGAATTGAGGAGACTCAAAATTCATCAAAGCAGATAAATTACAATCTGCTGAAAGCTCAACACCAAAGGAGACTTGGAACAAATCCTACTAAGCTCTGGAAACATTGCAGAAGTAGAGGCAGAAAGGATGTAAGGACCACAGGATGAGTCTCTCCCTCCCCCACCAAAGACTGATATATTCATGACTCCCCATTGAGGAGAGTCCTCAGTAGGAAGGTGAGGAGACATGCAGATAACTGATGGGGGAATACGACAAATTTGCCATATATTCATATATTAAAGTTCTTAATAGAAAAGTTCAATATCGAAATATTTTCAAGTATTTTAAGTCAATGAAATGCAATAATGAGGAACAGTTCTCAGCAGAGAGAGATCAAATCAACATGGGACTTCTTACCTTGAACAAGAAAAGAAATATGAATTGTCACCTCCAGTTTTTTTTAAGCATGAAACTATATTGAATCATTTTTGATTGCCTAAATAATTATAACTTTCTGTCATAATAAATTGTGTTTTATTAATACAAATTACATGAAGTGATTCCTGGTTTTATAGTTTTATCCAAGTCAAACTTCAAAAGTCTTCCATCAACAGTTCCCGTAATATTTACATAGAATTACAGTGTTACCTCTCATCTTGAACTCTTGCCATGTGACCTAAGATAGAGCAGAGAGCACACTGATACAGAGAGGCTTTTAAGATGAGCAAGTGCCTACAAGTTGTGAGAGTTATAACCTCTGAGGCGAATCTGACCTGCAGCCAAGTTCTACTGGCTTTTATAATTCAACAACACTTATTTGAAGGCAATAAAAATATTTCACTTCAGTGTTTCTCAAACATAAAACTACCTATATGTGTTTGTGTTTATATTTGTAAAAAATCTAAGCAAATGAAAATACTTGGTCTTGTGTAAAAAACTGTGGGCAATACCTTTTTTTTATTAAAATGACTTCATCACAATTACATTTTAGTCAATTACATGATCATTGTTTTAGTTTTCTATTGGCTTTATTATAAATGGCTTCACATAGTAACATATGACAGCAGGTATTTTTGGTTTAACACTTTGCACAGGTTTGGAGCATGTGTGTAGCTTCATTGTGAGATTACCACAGATCCGGCAGGCTTCAGTGAAGGCGTCCATCTGAGGCAGGCACATTCTAGTACAGGACTTAGGACCATCTTCTCATCCCATCTCAGTGGATGCCAGAATTCTCTTTATTCTATCTGTAAGGCTGAGGTTCACAGTCCCTAGATCTTACACTCAGGAAAAGTATCCCAAATGGTACGTAGCTCCCACTTCTTCAAAGCTGGCATGATCTCAGCAATCCTTCAGGGGATGTCCTGATGCTCTTTTAAGAGGATTACCTGATTAAATCAGAGCACTCAGGATAATCTTCCTTTGGATGAGAAACTTTAGCTGGATCTGCATAATCCCTCTCTTTTTGCCATATTCTATCAGTGATAAAGCAAGGTAAAGTTATCTGCATTTGTGAAGAGATTATATAAAGTTATGGATGTCAGTGTGGAAATCATGAGACCCATCTTGGAATTCTGCCTGATCAACTGTTTTGCAAAATTTCCCTACTCACACCCCACCCTGTGGGCCCACTGTGTTATGGGAATATAGAAAATAGCCAACAGATGAACCCTAGCTACTCCTAAAATCTCTTGGTGTATAATACATATATAACACATGTAATAGTTATAATAAATAGGGTTTAAATTTTCTAGTCCCATCAAAACTTTCATTGTAGCTTAGAAACAATCTGGCTAATTCATTGGTTTGTTGTCATACTGTAGCGGGAACTGGGCACAACAGGTGAACACCCGGGGCTTCTCCGCTGTACTTCTCCAAAGTTAGTTCATGTCTCAGAATGCCAATGAATTGGACAACCTTGATACTGAGCATTTTTGTATCACACATGTTTATTCTAGATTAGAGTCAGTTCAGGGGAATTGGGAATGGGATAGGGGGAGCAGCCCAAACATCAAGTGGTCTGTGAGGTTTACAAGTCATCATCAAAAGTGCACAGAATCACCAGAGAGTGAAAAAACAGCACACGTTATAAAGAGAAAATTCTCTCCTCCTTCCCCTTCTGATCCCCCTAACAAGATCAGAGGAGGGAGAGGGGTACAACTCACCACCTGGTCTGGAGCACCTCAGGCCCAGCAGTCAGGATAGGAAAAAGAAGAACCTGTCCCAAGCTTGAACTAGGACTTTTAAAGGTTTTGCTAGGGGAAGTGGCAAGACCCTGGCCTGGGAATGTTTTTGGCAACATGACATAAGGTCACTATAAGAGGCCACACCCTCTCTATCTATGGCGGAAGGTCTTCTTAACCTCTCTCAATACTGGACTACACTGATTGAACTGAGTTCACATTTCATTATCTGTTACTTGTTCATACAATAAGAAATGTAAGTTAGAATATGCTCAAGTGCATAGCAAATAACTTTATATTTACACTTATGCATATTCATTCAGTTATTTTTAAATTTTTTAGATTTTAGAATTTTAGATGTTTTGATTCTCAAGTGCAAACTTTGTCTAGGACAATGTGGGGTAGCAATGTCATACATTTGGACTTGCTATTACTGTATGTTGAGCTTGACTTGAAATCACATAGCTCACCTGAGAGCTCTCATTTGAGAGGTCTGCGCAGCATCCCAAGAGAGCATCCCTACAGGATATAACTAGTTCAGGAATATATAAGAAACCGAGGTGTGAGCCAGGGACAGTGCAACACACCTGTAAGCGTTTAGCATTTTAGAAATGTCACATATGGTCTGGGAAGCAAAATAATTTAATTTTAAACTTGGTGAAATTGTGAAAGCTACTCTCTTTTAAAATGATAGGGACCTAATCTTCCAAGGCCAAATCCACAGAGCAGAAGCAAACACAGAAACCAAACCATGGTCCTTGGAGACATTGGGAACATTTTGTGCTTCAACACAAATCCATAGATTTAAAAGCTTTTCTTCCACATGTTTCTATTTTACCCTTGAATGCATAGTTTGAGAATGTGGACTAGCTACAGTTTGCTTTCATGTCCTCACAGCTTTTGCAACTGCTCCAAAAGTCCCTGGCTGTCAAGGGACAATGTAAGAACAACTTAACATATCTCAGACTCTCAGGGCATGAGATAGTCTGTTCTTTGTACAATGATGTTCAATGTACTCAGGCTCCTTTCCAGTATCTGAATTTATAAACATTGGCACATTCCAACATCTCCTGAATCATTTTCAGATCAAGAAAAAGCCAATTATATGACATTCTGAGGAGTCTTACCTCCTCCTGTGTGGTTCTCTAATTAAAAGCCAATGAGTAAATGAACAAATAGAAAAATTAGAAAAAAAAACTTTGTTACATGATACTTTTCAGATTGTTTTTCTTCCTTATAAGTCTAATCCAGTCTTTGATTTCTATTCTGAACACCTTCAACAATACAGATAGTTACCATTCTTGTTCCTCTAAATCTCTCAACTACCACTAGCCTCTCTGGAGAGCTTTGTCTGTCTATTCAACTATTTTCTTGAGATTCATGCATGTTAGAAAACGATAGAATTTCTCTTCAGTTTTCAGTATCATTCATCTATCCTTTTATTTTCAAATAGACCTCATTCGCTTTAAATATATGTTTAATTTTAGCTATCATACAGAATTTTAGGTGTCATCAAGGCTTTGAAAAACATTATTTTTCTCCCCTTCACCTCTTATCCTCCCCATTCTATTTTGTCGTGCAGTATTTTATGGATGTCAAAAATAAAAAAAATGATATGTGGGATATTAAAAATATTTAATTGCAACATAAAGCTCTGAAGATTTAAATTTGTCATATGTCGTGTCATTGTGGAATCAGTTTTTATAAAATCGAACATTTCAATGTCTTTTATAAAATGTAAACTTTATTTTACTTTGTAATTTCTTTGTTTACTTTAATCTTTTGGTAGGAGAAAAACACAAGTATGTCATGAAAAACGATAGAGAGTCCCTTATGCTATTATTGGTAGAAAAGTGTACCTTGGAAATTCATTTGTTGAAAACCTAACTCATGCTTTGGGAAGACAGGCTTTCTACAGAGATTATCAGAGATTATCAGGTTCTAGGGAAGCCTGATCTACAATTATTGAAGACAGTTTAAAAGGAGAAATTTTCACACAGAGATAGTTACATTAAAAAATGATATGAAGACTTAGAAGGTGGCCATGCATATGGCATGGAGAAGGTTCTGGAATAGTTGCTTGCCTCAGATCCATCAGAAGGAACACCTACCAGTACCTTCATTTTTTTAGGCTTGGCCTCTGTAATTATGACATAATATGTTTCTGGTTAAGCCTTTTCCAAGTCCTCTAACTCTTCATTTGTTAAGAGCCATTTCAGCCAACGAATACAAGTACAGATGCTCTCTAATATAGTTTGTTGACTTATGATGTTTTGTTTCTGCAAAAGTGATATGTATTCAGTAACAACTACCCCTGTCATGGTTTGATACAGGTGTCCCCCACAAACAATTGAATGTGTTCTGATCGATCCTCAGCTGATGGCAATTCGGGAATTAGAACCACATTAGAGCTGTGTTGTTGGGGGTGGGCTTATGGGGTTATAAGCCAGCTTCCCCTTGCCAGTGTTTGGCACACCTTCCTGCCGCTATTTCCAGTGCTGTGGCAGAGGTGATGTCCAGCCCTCTGCTCATGCCATTGTTTTCCCTGCCAGAATGGAGTCTCCCCTCGAGTCCGTAAGCCAAATAAACCCATTCCTCTACAAGCCACTCTTGCTTGGGTTCTTTCTGTGTAGCAACTAGAATGATGACCCCAACAGTTTTG
The DNA here is from genome assembly GCA_004024765.1 of Zapus hudsonius. Lineage (NCBI taxonomy): Eukaryota > Metazoa > Chordata > Mammalia > Rodentia > Dipodidae > Zapus > Zapus hudsonius. The sequence goes on from PVHP010009057.1 coordinate 51,139, forward strand.
GTACCAGGACGTGGGGTCATCTGTTGCTGCTGGAACCCTGGTCTTGTGGCTTTGGTCTTCTGGAAGTTATCTACAGGAGGAATGTGGAAGGATTTGAAATCTCGGCCTAAGAGATGCCTCGCAGTGTTGTGAGTACAGCTTCATGGATCATTCTGGTCAGAGTTGAAAGACCTGAATGTAATGAGAACTATGGACTGTGAGGTTTGGCTTACGAGGGTGAGAACTTGGTCAGGACTGTGCCAGAGGCAGTTTGCGTGAGAGGCTTGC
>PVHP010009058.1:0-51386 GCA_004024765.1 Zapus hudsonius
GGTACAGTAGTCTAGGTTGGAAGCCATATTTCTTTAGGCCTAGAACAGGTTTCTAGTGAGAAGTCTGAGGTAAGTCTGATGGGTTTACCTTTATACGTGATGAATTTTTCCTCTCTTGCTGCCTTGAGTACTCTGTTTACTTTCTATGTTTAGCATTTTAACCAAGATATGTCTTAGAGATTTACTTTTTTGGTCCTATTTGAAGTTCTGTGGGCTTCTCATATCTGGACCAGCCTTTCTTTTGTAAGATAAGGAAAATTTTCTTATATAAATTTGTTGAAAATATTTTCTATGTCTTTGGCTTTGGGGTTCTTCTCCCTCTGGGATCCTCATGGTCATGAGATTTGGTCTCTTTAAGGTATCCCACAGATCCCTCATATTTTGCTCATATATTTTTTGAATTTATTGAAGCCTATGAAATCCCTATTAATTTCTTGTCTTATATTAAAGGTCTGAGAACCTGTCTTCCAGATAATCAACTTTGGGACTGAAGGATTCAAAGGAGCCTTTTAAAACCTCTGTTTGATTTTTCATTTCTGTTATTTTTTGTTCATATTCTCCATTTCTCTGGTGAGTTCCAATTTCCATTGTAGTGCTGTTTTTGCTAATGTTTCTGGAATTTTCTTGAGTTTGGTTAAATTCCCATCAAACTTAATCAGTTGATTGTCTAGCTCCTCCTTTAGTGGCTCACCTCCATTTCTCTTAATGTGTCTTTGAAGGAAATTGTCAAAAAAGATGTAAATGAGTTGAAACTTAACCCAAGCATAGACATCAGACTGACCTCAATGGAGAAAAAAATGAGTGACTTAACCTCATTCTTTGATGCAAGGCAAGTCTGTCAGTGGTTTAGATGTAAGTAATGAGTTACTTATAGTAGTCTTTTTCTCATAGTTAAATTAATAATAATAATAATAATAATAATAATAATTGTAATGTTATACTTATTAAATAAAATAAATGTGGATACATTTGCTAATATTTATGTATGCACACATTTTTGTATACTTAAAATATTCATATTATTATTAATTTTACTTAAAATATTTTAAGTATCTATCCAGCATTATGAACGGTTTCTTGGTTGTTTGACTCCAGCTTATAGAGAGCTATTAGTGACCTGTCTAGTCCTTATTTTGTAAGCAAATCCAATAAGTCTCCTTTTTAATTTCTGTTCGTCCCATTGGTTCTGTTCCTCTAGAGAATCCTGACTGATGCACACTCAAAAATAAATTTTGTATGAAATTGTTACTTTTCATGTTTATATTATAGTATTTTTATTATATAATTATTATATATTATTAATGAAAAACTTTCAGATCAGACAATATAAGTTGTCAGTGCCCTAAGGAAGAAACTATTCTCACAACTCAGTGCATGTGGGTGAAAAGCATCTGGTCTGACCTTCACTGGGGTAATACATATCCCTAATCTGGATCTATAAATTTAAACTATAAATAAAAATCGCACCCTTGATAACATAACAGATTGTTGAAGAAAAACATCAAAGGAAGGAAAAAATTTTCAAACTCATCCACCAAAGCAAAAATACTGACCATTTATTATACATTGCATTTTTATCATTTATATTTTAGGGTTAATTTTTGTCATTTTGATTTTTTAATCTATAATGCCTTTTTGAATTTACACACACACACATACACACACACACACACACACACACACACACGGATCCTATATGAAAGGTTAGGGGTGGTTCATATCCTGCCTGGATATCAGCTATCTTCCCATGTCTTGTTGGTAGAATTCAGTTATCCATGGCTCTCACTGCCTTTTGAAAAATACACAAAGAATTTCCAAACAAGAGTGACATTAATGCTGTAGAGATTGCCCAGTGGTTAAGGCACTTGTCTGCAGATAGTGAGGTTATATAGGTAAAATGAGACAAATGTTGATTTGGTGAGATTCTCATGGGTGTGTCTTCTCTGTAGCTCTCTGTAGTGGGAGTATCCTCATGGAGCCTGGGTTCTTGGTACCCATAAGATTTTGCCAAGTATCCCAGTTCCAGTTAAGGGTTCCTTGCTACTGAGAAGATATCTGAGCCAATCAGAAAGCCATTGATTACAACCTAGGTTTAGTGCCACAATTGCTTAGATGAGACTTGCTGGTCTCTTCCATATAGCAGTGTCCACAGTATTCTTGCAACATCAGTCACTATTGTATATCAGGGGTCTCTACTTTCTCCAAATATCATTGGCCATTTTCCTCTGGTAGCTCCTGTAATGCCTTCCAGCACTACACATGCTACAATCTGGAAGCAGGTTACCATTCTGGATCAACCAGGTTTTCTTGGTGTTGTGTGATGATGGTTTGTGGTATCTTCAGCAATAGGGTCATACTTTGGGCATCAGGTGGGTGAGCTTTGACATAAGCTTGCCTTGTTTTGGGGACCTCATGGGTCTCTTCATCAATAGCTCAGTGTGGGAAACCATCAATGACCAGGATAAGGAGTTACATCTTATAGCAATTTTTCTTCAGTTAAGCTTCCTCCCACTCTTATTCAGGGCCTCTCTTACCAGGAGATGCCCATAGCTTCCTCAAGAGCTTACTGTATAAAAGTAAGGATTTTATGGTATCAAATCATTATTGGTTTAGCTTTTTGTATAAGCCCCCCCAACCTCCCATTCCTACCACCTTCCCAATTCCTTCAATCCCTTTTGACAGTCTTTCAATTCACCTGTCAGGTTTGCTGTTTAAGCTTAACCTGGTTAGTAACTGCATATGAGGGAGAATATGCAGCATTTGCCTCACAGCTCTGTGCGAGTTCACTAAGTATGATTTGCTCCAAGTCTGTCTACTTTACTTTAAGTTTCATTATGACATTTTCCATTCTGCTGAGTAGAATTCCATAGTGAAAATGTACCACATGTTGATATTCCTTCATCCAATGATGGGCATTTGGGTTGATTCCAATTTGTAGTTATTATGAATTGAGCTGCTCTAAACATGGTTGAGCTGAAGAGAGAATTCTGAGGGTAGATGCCCAGTTAAGTGATAGCTTGGTCCACTGATATCTCTATATCCATCCTGCTCAGGAGCCTTGACACTGCTTTCCATAGTAGTTGTACTAGTTTGCAACTCCACCTGTTGAATAGGGGGTTCTTTTCCCCCCACATTCTTGCCAGCATCTATTGTTGGTGGATTTTTAATGATTGCCATTCTGAATGGAATAAGGTATAATCTCCTTGTTGTTTTGATTTTCATTTACCTGATGGTTAAAGATGATGAACATTTTTTTAAAACCATTTGCTTTACCTCCTCTTCAAATTCTCTGTTGAGATCAATGCCCCATTTTGTAAGAGGACTGTTGGATTTATAAATATTATTGTTTTTATGAGAGAGAGAGAGAGAAAGAGAGAGAGAGAGGGCATACTAGGGCCTCTAGCCACTGCAAACAAACTTTAGTCACATATTCATCTGGCTTTATGTGTGTACTAGGAAATTGAACCAGGGTACTTAGGCTTGGCTGGCAGGCATCTTATCTACTGAACCATCTCTCCAGCCCTTTATTATTTTTTGAGTTTTTTAGGTTCTAGATATTAGACCTTTGTCCATGTTATAGCTGGCAAAGATTTTCTCCCAGTCTGATGGTGGTCTATTGGCTCTTAGTATGGTATACATCACAAAGTAGATTTTAAGCCAAAAGAGATTAAACAATGCCACTACATATTATTAAAGTCAACAGTTTATTAAGATGATATTATATTATTATAAACATGTATATGTATATATGCATATTGAATTGGTGGAGCAGGTACTAAGTGAGCAGAAATTTCCAGTTGTAAAAATACTGATGACTTCAGTATACCATGTTCATCGCTAAACATATCTATGAAAAATTTCAAAAAGGAAATTCTGACTTATATCAATCAAATTTAGTAGGGATATATGGAATATTCCATTAAACAACTGAAAAATACACATTCTGCTCAGTGGCTGATGGAACTTTCTTCAAACATACCACATTTTGGGAAATCCTTAGAAATGTAAAAGAAACAAAATTATTTTATACATAGTAAGATCATAATTATAATGAAATAAAACTAGAATTTAATAACCTGGGAAGGTACAGGAATCATATAAGCATACAAAGAGTGAACTATATGTTAGTGGAAAATAAAATGTGCTCTAGATATATAATAGATTTTTATTAAAGAAGAACAAAATTATGTCATTTGTAGAAAACTATGAAAAAAATTTTGATTATCATATTAAGTGTAATAAACATCATGAAAGTGTAAGTATTTCATGTTTTCTCTCATGTGGAATATAAATTATACACACACATACACAGAAGATATGAAAATAGAGGATGAATAATTTAAGTAGGATAGGGAACTAAAGGAGGGACAGGGGACAGTAATAGACTGAATATACTCAAAGTACATGATATGCTTGAAAAAGTATGTCCATGTGAAACCCATTTGCTCTGTGTACTGAATATACACTAACACTTTTTAGAAGATACAATTTCAATCATGTATCTCTTCATTAAATTAGCCTAAATTCTGTTCATGTACCAGTTTAGACCCTTTCTTATACTAGTATTTTAATAAACAATCTTTTTACTTTCAAGTTGAGTTTATTGTTCTAAAATATGTTATGAGAAAAGAAAATAAATCAATAGGCTGAACTGTCTTTATTACCAACTATTTTCAGTTTACTGTCTATGAAACTTTGTGTACTCTCTTTAATACATAGATCTAAGTAGTCCCTAAGAGGATATCTCAATATTTAGAAATGTTCCAAATCATATGCTTTCCATTAGTAGTCATAATGGAAGGATGACAGAATTATGCAAATAAAGAATAATTTATATAGTGTCTGTTGTAGTCAGCTTTGTATCTTTGTACAAACACCAGACCACAAGCAGCTTATGGAAGGAAATGGTTTATTTCAGCCTTGAAGAATACAAGGAAACAACATCAATAGCAGAAGAAGCTGGCTCATCCTCAAATACATAGCTGAGAGACACCAACAAATAGCCAGCCCCACAAAACAGCCAGATCTCCAACTGCTACCCATGCACAAATATTCCAAAGTTTTAGATATAGAGTCACTGAATCCCTTGTTCCTCACTAGATGTGACTCAAGGTCACCAAATTCATCTATGTCCCATAATTCCTTGACCAGTTCACACCATGGATTCTCAGCACTCTCCTTATTACCAGTAAAGCCTTTAGTAGCAGTGAAGTTGGAGAACCAACTCTAGTTAGTACCAAGCCCACTAAAGAAATCCATCCATATAATTCTGTTTCTCTAGAACCATTCCTATCACTACAATCTGTATTAGGGTTCTCTAAAAGAACTGAATGGAAAAATTAATTGTATTAAAAATGGGAATGTATTGGATCAGCTTGCAGCAATCCAACAATATTATCTTGTACTCTTAAAAGTCAAGAAATCTGGAAGATGCTCAGTCCATGTGCCTGGGTGTTATAGCAGTCCCAATCTAATAAGGAAAGCTTGGAGAATTCCTGAAAGGCTTCTTGTCTTCAAGCCACATTGTGCAGCTGGGGAATCTTGGCTCCAAAGCTGCAAAGGTATAGCAAAGTGGGACAGATACACATTCAAATGAAGGCACTCACCAGCAAGCAGCACAGGTGTATGGGTGGGAAAAAGGAGCTCATTCTTTTTAGGGCTTCCTTACATCAAGCACACCACCATGCGAGCCATACTCTCTGGGAAAAGCACTCATTCTGGAAGAAGGAGTTATCCTTCATTCAATCCTTCTTAGAAGTACCCTCAGGGACCCACCCAAGAGAAATGTCTGTGAATTCCTAATCAGACCAAGTTGACAACAGAACTTAACTATTAAAGTGCTAAATTTATAATGGTGTTTATTCTCATAAAAGTAATTATTTCCATGATAAATTCCCTTCTACTATGTCCCCTTTTACATGTTTTATTTCAATACTACAAATATTATATCTAAATATGTATTTTTATTGAATGGTTCATATTTATGGAAGTTTAATTGATACAGGATTTGAGGGTTTTTGAAGGAGATGTGAACCCCAACTTTTGGGTCTTTGTATTTTAGAAAAGAATTGGTAAAATGGATTAAAAGGGTACATTATGATTTATTAAGCATATTTATGAAGAAATCATGAATTATGAGGTTTATTGTAGGGGGAATTAAGATCCAGTAAGGAGGCTAGCTCAAAGACTCAAACTAGAGGAGAATTAAGATCCAGGAAAGAGGATAGCTGAAAGACTCAAGTTAGATGAAAATTAAGATAAAGGAGGAGGCTAGCTGACTGACTCATGCCAAATGAGAATTCTTGCCTGACTGGAGAGGGAGAGGGGCTACAGAGAGAATCTCCATCACAAATGTTCATACACACACATGGAGAGCAAAGCATAAGAACCAAAAGATCCTCTTCAAATAAAACAGCAGAAATGATTAAGAATCAGTGAAGGACTCAGAGATCAAAGGAAAGTCATACAGAGGAGCAACTACCCCAAAACATGGCACAGATAAAAGGCAAGCAGAAAAATACCAGGTGAGAGAAGAGCTCTCTCCTTTCCAGACTGACTGAGAAGAGGAAACAGATTTGCAACAGTGTTTAGGGAGACAGATCACCGAAAAGTAAAAGAGGAGGGAGTTACAAGTGGTCAAACTCCTTCATATGGATCAGATATCCAATCAGGATGAGACTTGTTATTTGACTCTGGTGTGAAAGGAGAGACCTAATTGGTTCCTGGACACTGGGGGTTAACTCGGAGAAGCTGATCATGGAAAGCTTATCATAAGATGCTCATCAGAAAGTTTCTGCTGAAGGAGGGTTGCTGGCAGTCATCTGGGGATGAATACAATAATATTTCCTCCTTCCCTCTTTGTGCCTCTGTCCCCAATTCCCAGTAGAAAACTATCTTACTCCTGTTTCTCCTTTACAGTGAAGCATGAAAATCCTATTTAATGTTTACCAATTTTTTTTTTGCCTCTTGAATCTTAAAGGAGAGAATTAATACTAGAATAAAACTTGTTTTATAAACGAGAATACTGAGTATTCTCTGAATATGCCTACAACGAAATTACATTATGTGCTCTTTGTAAAAATAAAATTAAAGAAAACAAAAAAAAATTAAATAGGGCTTGGTTGGACTGAATGGAATGAGTACCAGCATACAAGTGCAGGTCAGGCAGGTCATGATGCTGTTTCCAGGCCAACCAACCAATAAGCTGATGGGAGAGAGCACCATCAAGTATGACATGGGTTCAACCCTGATGCTCAACCCCCTCCCCTCCCACACCAACTTTTCCAAGTAGTCAATGAAAGACTGCACTAGCACACTATGCAGGTCCAGGCTGTGACATCTCTACCCACACTGACCAACCCCCAAGCCAATGGGAGAGATCAGTGTGCACTACTGTGTCCAGACCTAATGACTCACTCTGCCCATGCCTACCTACTGTCTGAGGAGAGAGCAACAGTGAGTGCTTTGGAAGATCATTTTGGGCATTTACGGTCCTGCCTCAGCTGTACCCAAGGAGAGGGCTCAACATTGATATTATACAACAGAGATTCTCCCAGGTGCAGCATTAAGAATAAACAGAGTATAGACCAGGGCAGGAAGGTCACTTGTTTTCTTTTTCTGTGTTCCTCTCTCTTCCTTTCTTTGGTTGTTATTGGTTCATTTACTGGCTGGTTAATTGGTTTATGTGTACATTTGCATGTATTCAATATATTTTCTTTTTTTTTTCAAACAGGTTCTTATGTTCTTAGCATCTGTTTTTATTCCCCCTCATATCTCTAGCATTTTAGTAGGCTAACCTTATATACCTAATTGGTTATTGTTTTCAAAGACTTGCAAGTTTATATATTTTAACCTACTAGATTTCAAACTACATCTCACCAAATTATACCTCCATGATGATCTGGCATTTTTATAAACCTATAAAATTCTTCTTTTCTAAAATCTTTCTTATAAAATAATACCACTATGACTTCCCATACCTCTAATCTATAGATCTTCCATCTTATACTATACACCCTCTTTGTCTTTCCTCATTTCTTCTTGTCATAATTAAAAACCGATACCCTTTGTCTAAAAACTCTCAATCTCTACTCCAATAAGTAACTCAAACTATTGGTTCTGAGGCATAATATAGTCACATGTCTAGGATTCATCCAAAGTAGCAAACCTGATAATTTATGGGTGAGGGTTGAATAATAAATTAAGGTTTTATCAAAAGGAATAGAGAAAATAATTAAATCATAAAGGAAAATTTTTCAAACATAAAAAAAGAATTTGCCAGATAAACACAAGAGAAATATAGGACCCCAAACTCATTGAATGAGAGAAGAATCTCTATGACAAATGATAGTCAAAATGTCAAAGATACAAAGCAAAGTAAGAAAAAAATGCCAACTCACATGCAAAGTCAAGAGTATCGAAACAACTTCAGATCTTTCTTTTACAACCTTTAAAGCCAGACAAGCATAGAATAAAATATTTCAAGCTCTGACAGTAAAAAAACTGTCAACCAAGAATACCATCACCAGCAGATACGTCTTTCAAAATTGATGGAGAAATAAAGACATTTCAAGACAAATACAAATTAAGACAACCATGACAGCCAAACAAGCACTATAGGAAATTCTTAAGGAATACTGTAGAGGAAAGAAGAAACAATTCTCACCTGTGAGAGCACATGTAAGAAAACTATGAAGAAAGGAAAAGAGGAACAAAGAAGACATGAAATAACTCAATTATGATCATCACAAGTCAACAAACTCCAAAATGTAACAAGGGTGGAGGAAAAAGAGATAGATCCAACAAAGCTACCTTTCAAAAATGATGGACAAATAATGATATCAAGGAAAAAAACAAGTCAAGGAAATTCATGACAACCAAACCAGCATTACCAAAAAATTCTTAAAGGAATGCTATAGTGAAAGAAATTAGAAAACCAATAACAATCATGATAGCACATATAAGAATATCCACTAAGTAAGTAAAGCATCAAAGGTGTCAGAGAGAAGAATAAATCATGCCCAGTGCTATAAGCTAGCAAACTCCCTAAATTATCCAGGGAAGAAGGAAAGAAATATGAGTAGCATAGGCAGGCAGATAATCACAGAATAAATTCAGACAAAAAAGACACTTTCAATAAAACTATAAATGTAAATGCCCCCAAATTGACAAAAAAAAAAAAAGAGTCAGACTGACTGATCAGGTTAAAAAACAGAATCCAGCTATCTGTTGTCTCCAAGAAACACGCCTATTAGTAAAGATGCCCAAAACGAGGGTCAAAATATGCAAAGCAACACCTCGAATAAATGGAAACCATAAACAAGAAGACATACTTACATATGATAAAGTAGACTTCAAAGTTAATCAAAAGAGACAAAGAAAGCCTATATCAAAATGTATCTTATCTATCTACACACACACACACACACACACACATATGCATATGTTTTGATTCAGGGAACAATTACTCGAGAAGACACAATGCTTGTATATATTTAGGCACCAAATTTTAGGCCCTGATTTTATAAAATGAACACTAAATATCATAAAAGATCACATAGATTCTAACATATTAGTATGAGAATTTAATGCACTACTCACATATTTAGATAGGTACTCTAAACATAAAAAAAGGCGGACTTGGTGGCACATGCCTTTAATCTCAGCACTTGGGAGGCAGAGGTAGAAGGATTGCCATGGATTCAAGGCCACCCTGAGACTACAAGGTAGAGCAAGACCCTACCTTGAAAAACAAACAAATAAACAAAAGCCATAGATGTTTCTGAGCTAAATTGTATAAATTATTCCAAAGAACTGAATATAATAGATATCTATAAAATGTTATATCCAAGATATGGGGAATTTGTAATTTCTTTTCTTGGAAGTAAATGGAACCTTCTCCAAAATTGATCACATGATGGCTTACAAACCAAGCCAAAAACAGATCCAAAAATAAATCAAGGGGCTAGAGAGATGGCTCAGTGGAAGCTCAGTGGAGAAAGGTTCTTTCTTGCACAATTTGCCAGTCTGAGTTCAAATGTCCACATAAAACCAAACTTCACTAAGTGGTGCATATGCCTGGAGCTCATTTTCAGTGGCAAGAGGCCCTGGTGGTATACCCATTCATAGCCCCCCTTATGTTTTTTTTTTAAATCAGAATAATTTCTTGGAATTTATGGAATAAAACTAGAAGTCAACTCTAAAAGAAACTTCAGAAACCACACAATTATGTGGAAAATAAATAATATATTTTTCAATGAATGGTGAGTTATGAAAGAAATCATGGAAGGAATTTTTTAAAATTTTTAGAAACAAATAGGAATGAAATCACAATTTGCTGGATCCTCTCAGACACATACAAGGCAGTCTCAAGCCTGAAGTTCTCACATTAAAAATTTAGCACTACCTTAAATAACCAACCTATTGATGGGCTTGTAAAAGAAGAAATCAACTCCAAACTAGAAGATGGCTAGAAATGACAGAGATTAGGGCAGTGGTTAATGAAATAGAGACTCCCAGAGCAAGGCAGAAAATCAATCAAACATACAGAGGTTCTTGGAAAAAGTTAACAAAATTGATAAGCCCTTAGCCAATGAACCAAAAAGAGAAGAACTCAAATTATGGCTGAAAAAATGAATTGTTAGAATAGCAACTGTTAATTTATTTTACTATTTAGAGTATCTATGTATTATAAACCATCAGATAATTTAGGTAATGAGCTTTGAGGTCAGCATAGGAAGGTGACAGGAATAGTTATGTGAAATTAAGATAAAAAATATCTTGCTAAAAAAATGTTAACAATCCCAAGCCAAACGCTAAAGCAGAAACAAATTTCCATAGAAATTCTTTCTATGTTGTTTTATGAAATTTTGGCAATGAGACATATTTCTCAACCCTAGAAGACATAAATCTTTCCAGGGGAAACCAAATTTCTTTGGTTTGAATGCCAAATGATGACTTCAGTCTTGAATCTCATGTGAGAAAATTGTAAACATTCTTTTCCATTTTATGTTTCATTTCCAGTGAATCTTTTCTTCCAGGAAAATCTTTCATCCTTTTAGTTAGCTGTCTCTCCTGCCTATGTGTGCTGATCTGCTCAGATATGGGTTTCCCTGGCCAATTTAAGCACTCTGTATTCACACCTGCTATTCTTCAGTCTTCTGTCTTCAACGTTCCAATTTTCCATCTCTATATTTTCACTAAAAGGTTTGGTTTTCAATACACATTCCCTCAATTCTTGATTTTTCTCTGGAGGTTTCCTCCATGGACGTGCTTCTGTCTCACTTATCACCAAAACCTTGGCTTAAAACTTTGTGCATAAGAACAGAGTGAGAGGTTTCATTTAAAAATGGCTCTAGGTCACTTTTCTAGTACCTGATACTAAGTCTGTTCATGTGCAGTTAGGTCTACGTAAATATGAAAACAGTTCTAAAATTACTTTTATTTCAAGGAGAAGTGAATTAGGTAAATGGGCATGGAAAGGTGATTGTAGTCACTCTCCAGAGATGCAGACCAGTGTGATACTGCCTTGGCATTAACATGAAAATAAAACAGAAGACAAGAAGAGTATAGAGCAGTGAGCACTGGGCTATTATATAGATCAGGTACTACTCTGAAATACCTCTCAACAGCTCATGTGTACCAGGCTTGACTCCCAATTCAAGAAGCCTTTGGGAGCTGACTGAATCATGAGGGAGCTGACTTAATGTATTATTCACTTTATAGATAGGTGAATAGTTTATTTGAATGGACGGACTTTTTTGGTAGACTCTCTGTCTCTCTATATCTCTACTTTTCCTATTTTTTGATCTATGAGGTGAACAGTTCTGCTCTACTACCATGATGTTCTGTCTCCTCACAGAGCTAAAAGCAGTAGACTAGCTATCCATGGGCTAAAAGCTTTAAAACTTGGAAACTAAATCAAAGTTTATTTTTCAAGTAGACTCCTCTAAGGTATTGTTTCATTACAAAAAAAAAAAATAAAGAAATGGAACAATAGTCCTAGTTTTGACATAGAGCCACCTATGTAACACCAGAAAGAAAGTCAAAACATTATCCTTTCAGGGAATCAATTTGTTCAGGCTTAAATTGAAGTTCTGGACTAGGAAGAGTCTAAATTTGTGTAAACCTTGAAATCATCTTGACAGTTTGCAGTCTTTAAAGAAAAATAAAAATTTAGAACTTCAACACAGACATACTGTATTAGTCAGGGTTCTGTAGAGGAACAGAACCAACCAAATGAATTGTAGATATAGAAAAGGGGGATATATTGGAGTAACTCACAGCAGTTCCACAATAGCAGTCTGCAAGCCCAAGAGGCAAGAAACCAGTAGCTGCTTAGACTATGTGGCTGGATGCCTCTGCAGTCCCAATCCAGCACTGGAGGCCTAAAGGCTTTCTGGGGAGTCACTGGTCTTCAGTCCAGACTGGACAGCTGAGGAATCTTTGTTCCAATGCTGGCAAAGAGATGCATGACAAGCATCAGCAGCCAGGCAGACAGAGAGGCAGGGGGAGACAGAGATTTCTTTCCCCATTATGTAGCCTTAGGGTGGGGTCTTGCAACCCTATCCCTGACTTGTTGGCTTCCTGAGTCTGTGAAATTTCCTTGCTGCACTGCCCTTCCAGGAAGGAATGTTAATTTCCAGCTTCCTTACATCCTGCCCCCTGCTAGAGGGCTGCCTTCCTGTGATAAACATCAGAGACCCACCAAAGATAATTAAGAAGATCAAGTGACTACAGCACCTCACCATCATAAATCCACCCCTTGTCAACTTGACATCAAACCATACCTCCTAACATCATACTCAATTTCCAGTTGAAGACAGTAGCAAGATCACAATTCTGCCTAACATGATATAACTATCCCACATACAACCGCTAATGCATGATCTCCTCCAAACATAAGGCAGAGTTTCTTTAAGAATGCTTAATCTCTTAATAGCTTAAAATATAAATTCAACAATGGTTAACTAGTGACATAATCTCAATATTAAGTACATAAAAGAGAAATATGGGAAAAACAAAGGTATTGGTATACATATGCACAAACATTCTTAGCAAAGTAAGACAAAACAAAACAAAACAAAACAAAACAAAACAAAACAAAACAAAACAAAACAAAAAACCTCATTGCAATTACAGCCCTCCTCTTTGTAAACTGATCATGTGGCCTTAGCTGGTATTTGTGACTACCTTCTTCTACTACCCATTAGATATTTCCTCTACATTCAGCAAGCACCTCAGAAGGTCTTGATTCTTTACCTGGAGGAGTGACCCATACTTTCATTCCTGGCAGGTCTGGGCCATTTATCACACTACCTTGATTGGGTGTTGTATTTTCCCACTGATTTTGATAACAGGACATGGTAACACAAAAAGGCAATCCATAAATCTCCTGAACTTCAGACATACGCTTTCTTGCCTCTATTGTGGAGAAATAGTAATTTCTCCTTGGTAGCCTGGATCAATCACTCCTGCTAACACTGTAACTCCTTTCTTGGCCTGTTGACTGGAGGGCATCAGGAGGTCAAAGTCACCAGAGGAGAGTTTTAGCTTCTAGTACAATGGAATGCTCTTTGTGCCTCCTGACAAAAGCACCTCCCCCCCCCATACACACACTCTGAAACCAAGACATCTAGGCCAGCAGAGTGTAAGATTGTGGGGAAAGGAAGCACAAAATCGGCTATTGGGTCACTTGGGATGATGGTAAGAGGTACTATTCCCATTTACACCCACCCCTTGATTCCTGGATCTGTGAATCTAGGCTATTGGAGAAACAGTACCACATACAGGATTGCTGACAGATTAGGCACTCAACAGCAGCTGTAGTTAGATCAGCCTTTGTTCATGGAAGTCCATGTTGTTGAGCCCATGCATAACCTGCATCCCTGCCACCATGGCCACATTTTCGTGGTCCAATTGGGCAATGACAGGGATGACTGAGGAAAGAGGTTGACATCTATCCACAGAATGGATCAGCTCATGTACTTGATTATTAGTCATCATATGAGGTCACCTTCTGAGGAGCATTAACATGGGACACAGTTATCTTTATATCCTTTGCCATTCAGAGAGGTCTATCCACATATATCTTCCCCAAATGTCTTTCTCACTAATTTTCCAACTGTTTTCTTTCCAAGTCCCAGACCATTTTGCCAAACCATTGGTCACAGCCCATGAATCAGTGTATAACCACACATCTGTCCATTTTTCCTTCCAAGCAAAATGCACAACCATGTGCACTGCCCAGAGTTCTGCCCATTGTGAATACTGCCTGTTGCAGTAAGCATTCTAGTTGCTGCACAGAAAGAACCCAAGCAAAAGCGGCTTGTGGAGGAATGGGTTTATTTGGCTTATGGACTCCAGGAGAGATACCATCCTGGCAGGGAAAATGATGGCATGAGGAGAGGAGTGGACATCACCTCCAGCACAGCACTGCAAACAGTGGTAGGAAGATATACCAAACACTGGCTAGGGGAAGCTGTTTTATAATCCCCATAAGCCCACCCCGAACAACACGACTCTAGCAAGGTTCTAATACCCATACTGCCATCAGCTGAGGATCAATCAATCAGAACACATTCATTTGTTTGTGGGGGACACCTGAATCTAACCATGACAGTCCACCCCTGGCCCCCCAAAACAAGCATAAATGATGTAAATACAATGTGTTCAGCTCAAATCCTAAATCATCACAGCTTTCAACTGAGCCATAATACCAAAAAATAAGCCCATAATGGCACAGAACATTCACACTGCAAAACATGAGGCATAGCAAAAACAGACTAAACCAATACAAGATTTTAAAACAAGCAGGGCAGCATCAATCTCTAACACCAAATTCAATAATTCTAATCAGTCTTTGGAGATTTGATTTCACCACTCCAGCTTGGCTACATAGTCTGGAAAATCTTCATGGGCTGGCAGTTCACCTTTGCACCCATCCATAGTCCTGGAATTCACTGGGTCTCCATTGCAACCCATAGTTCATCCTCATGGCTCCATCAGCATCAATGCAGGCAATCCAGCACACCTGCTTCACACTGCCTATGGCCATTTTTCAAAAACAAAATTGTGTTGCAAACCCAATGGCCCTTTCTTCTTGCATTTTTATACTAAACAGAACCAGGTGGGCTACCAATTTTTTAATCCAGGGGGGAACAGTTAGTCAGGCCCCTTACTTCAAAGAATCTGAATTCTTCCTGTTTTTCCAATGCAGATCACCTTACCCAATCACAATGGTTGTAATCTCTCAAATAATTGCAGCTGAATGGGAAACGGTTTCAGCCCAAAGATCTCTTTTCTTTCTGTGCCATCTCCATCTGCTCACACCAGTCCATCTTTATGTAAAGCAACCCCCCACAGGTTCCCAGGACACAGGCAGGCAGAAGTCAGCAAGCCTCTCACACAAACTGTTTCTGGTGCCAACCTGACAAAGTTCTTTCTCATCTTCATAAGCCAAACCTCACAGTTCTTACTTCATTCATGCCTTTCAACTGTGACCAGAATGGCCATCAAGCTATATTCATAGCACTGCAAGGTGTGTATTAGGTTGAGAGAACCAATCCTTCCACATTTTTCCTGCAGATCACTTCCAAAAGGCCAAGCCACAAGATCAGGGTTCTAGCAGTAACAGATCACCCCACTCTCTGGTACCAAATCTGTTGCAGTCAGCATTCTAGTTGCTGCACAGAAAGAACCCAAGTGGAGGAAAGGGCTTATTTGACTTACAGATGTGAGGGGAGACTCCATCCTGGCCGGGAAAATGATGGCACCACTACCTTTGAGCTATGCTAGCATCTAGAGAGAGTTTATTCAGAGTGTAGAGGATTAGAAGGGGAAACTTGGAGTTAAGAACTCATTAATGTGTTTCTCTGGCAAATCAAAATAACAAGAGTTGCAAAAGTGACAAAATAGATATTATAGCATAGATTAATTTTTCAAATACTGGCATAACTGACATTAAAAATAGTGATAGCTTAGCTTTTAAATAGTAATTCCATACATTTGGGTGATGTATTAGTAGTCATATCACTTCCCAATGAACATTTTATTTTATTCTATTTTTATTTCAAATATTCATATAAACAATTTTCACCTTTAAATGACAATGAAACCTCCAAAGATGGCTTTATCCACATCACAGAGCTTGGGCCAACTGAAGTCTGACAATATCAAGGATTGTTAAGAACACAGAGCAAGAAGCTCTCATACAGAGTTAATGTTATTGGACACTGGATCATAATGTCTATATAAGATTGCATTCCCACCAACAGAGTCCAAAGTTCCTGTTTCTCCACATTCTCACCAACACTTGGTATTTTTCAACCATTTTAGAAAAAGTGTTATTGAACATGCATTCCTGTGACAAAGCATTATGTTATAAAACTATAAAAAGCAATTCCATGCAAGAGTACCTAAAATATATTTACACATGTGTGTTAAAGGAAAGCTCATCATTTGTGCAATGGAGGCACCAAAGCCTAGGGGAGACATTCAACAGCTTTTAATTTGGCCAAGTAATCTACTCAGTGATGGGGAATTGGGGACTGGAATTGGGAACTCAGGGCAAAATACATTGGGAACCAAAATCTTAGGCCCTCAAAGAGAAATTTACAAGTGATTTACAAAGAGGCTACTCACAATAGAATCTAGCCAATCCAGAAATGTGGATCTCGTTAACCTATACTGATCTCACTCTCCCATGGAAATTCCTTGTATTTTTCAGAAGACAGTGAGAAAGCTGTGGTCTTTCCAACCCTACCAATGAGCCACAGGCCAATAGGTGAACATCCTGGGCAAGAGATGAGCCACCCCAGACCTACTGTGGAGGCTCCACATGGAATCCCACAGAGAGTGGTGGGATAAGCAAGAGACCTATAATCACAGCCAGTGAGTCAACCCAGGATAAGCCAGTGAGACAGACACCAACAACCTAAAGCAGAAGTAGAGAGGCCACTAAGATCTCAATAAAGCAACCTTAATACTCACCCACCATGACTCAAGGAACTGTGTGGAAGAAGGGGCGGAAAGATTGTAAGACCCATGGTGGAGAAGAATATCAGAGACATGGCCCCCCTCAGTAACAACATACAAAGGAACAGGGTTGACCCCTAGGCTATCCATACCCCCTACCACATGGACTGATCCAGTTTTCCCACAGAGGAAGATACCCAGCTGATTGGGGACAGGGAAGAGGGAAATCAGGGAATTGGGGACACCAGCACAATATTTGCTCATTTAGTATATCTAAATATGGATAATAAAGATATAATTTATATAAAAAGAAGGCTCATCACAGCATTTTTTGCCATAGCTGAAGACATGTGTAACATATATATAGAATTGAGACTTTTAGGATTAACAGAAAAGTGTGGTTGCTGATATAATTTTGTATCACAGAAAAAAATGACCTGATTAGTATTGTATATAAAATATCTACTTAGACATTAGAAACATTTCCTATTCAATAATTTTAAACTATGAATTAACATAAGTTTAAGTATAATCAGTACTTGCCATCTTATTTATGGTTGCATATACCAGCATTAAAAATGCAAACTATTCAAGAAGAAATTATCCTACATATCAAGGTAGTGTTTTTCTCTAATAAGAATGCAAGATGGAAGGGCTGTTTAGGGCAGGGGTACTTCAACATTACAGACACATTTCTATTTCTTCACTTGGGTGGTGGTTCAGAGATTGTTTCCCTTCTGAAGATTCAGCACACTGCATGTTTCTGTACTGTTAACCTTCCTTCCTGTGAGTACTCTGTCACCATTTTAAAAGTTGGTAAAATTGAAATTTTTATTTTGGGAGCCAGAATACATCAGCATGGAAAAGAAAAAAATCACTTCCCACTGTATGGTAAAAAGATACACAGAACTGTCTGATTATACCCATAAATTTCCATATTTTCTTCAACACTGGAGAATCAAGATTAGGAGATACTAGCCTATCTCTGTCAATAGTAAAGCATGTGTAGAGGGAATCAATTACAAAGTCTCCTGCCAAGTGGATATTTCCCCTTATTATGTATAGGTTTAATGTCCCATTAGTAATAGTAATACTTTCTTCTCAATCTATGCCAGGCATCAAAAAAAAATATGTCATTGGTAAAAGTTTCAACTCATCGATTTTGAATGATTAATGAAAAAAAAAACACTGCATCAACCCTTACTCCTCAATGTACATTCATGTAGTTACCAGAATCTGATTCATACTTTACAAAACAGTGATTCTGCCAAGTGAGATGCAAAATTACTCCTGAAGCATACACAGTACAGCCTAATAATGTTCCATGTTGTGATACAACTATTGTACAATAGGGAAGTGTTGACAATATTTAGCAAGATTTTCACTTTGAGCTCATTATGTGTATTAACTTTGGTAGCTTCATGCATCTCTTTGCATTTTATAAACAGCAATTTACTATATTCCAAGGCCAAAATGATTGCTAGTTTCCTAAAACTAAATTTTTCATTATTTTTGGATTTCCCACTTTCACTTTTCTGTCTATCTGCTCCTAACTACTTTCCCCACATCTTAATTAGCACATACATCCTCAAATTATATATTCATTCTGAAAGTTGAGCACTTTAGATGGTTATAGTGGATTTGTATTTATGTATGTCAATACTTTTCTAAATGTTATGTTTTCATAAATTAGTTTTGTGTGATTGCTCCTTGATTTAATGTGAAATGAAATAGTAAACCAAATAATAGCAAATTTAAAAATGCAACAGAATTATAATAATAATATGAGAATAAAATTAATCTATATGAAGTACATATAATTAAGAGTCTAGAATGTGATATCAAGATCCCTTAGGACCAAAGGCCATCTCTACCATGCTATAACTAAGATAATAGCAGCCATGATAATAATTATACTTAAGATGATAGTTTAAATGTGCAAGTTTTTCTTTTTGAAGAAATGTTGTGGGTTTTCAGTTATTTATTTTTTCCCCTCTGAAATTTCTAGGATGTTTGCAGAAAAACCACTAGGGGACACAATGATTTATGGATTGCACTTTGAGAAAGCCTGCTGAGATACCCTGTGACACTCAAAATGAAACCCAAACTTCCAAAAGAACACTAGTCATCCAGGAGAAGTGGTTTATACCGATAATTCCAGAATTGGGGAAGGCAAAACAGAAGGATTGCATCAGATTTGAGAGGCCAGCCTGAGCTAGTTTGTGAGTTTCAGGACAGTTGGGTTAAAGAATATGGCCATGTTTAAAAAAAATTTTAAAAAGATTAGTCAATTTTAGAATCCATGAAGTCAAACTCATAGCAATTAAGTTGAAAGTACTTTGCTTTTAGCTTGTATTTGAAATTAAAAAATAAATCATATGTATGACAATTTGCCTCAAATAGTTATAAAGTTCACAGATACAATTCCTAAGACAAATATAGGTCTCAGAGCTTCAGCTTATGTTGTGCCATAGCAAGTCTTGGGCTTTTGATCACCTCTTTATTATTACTGCCAGACAAAGAACTCTAATGAAGGGAGACAATGTCACTGAGATTCATGGATGCCCAAGTTCCGGCATCCTTTTTTCTCCAGTGAAGAGCTGTTTAAAGAGAGAATCCTATGTGAAAAATCAGACACCATACTTTAAGTGCATACCCACAAGCTGGCCAGGCCTGATTATGCAGATAGAAAATCTCATTTATGTTACTTTTGGAATGTTTTTCAATTTTACCACAGTGCTTGATAGATTAAAGATACATTAAGACTAATGTGCATGATTCATTTAAATTGTAAGTAACTGGAATTATTAAGAGGTATTTTTAGTACCCCATTGCAAAGTATTTCAACCACCTGGTGCTTCTTTTGCTGACACAAACAGACCTGGTAAGATGAATACATATTATAAAGGGGATTTATTAGATTAGTTTACAGGATACAGGATGGGAAGTCCATAATAGCTGTCTGCAGGTTGTAGAGTCTGAGAATCTGAAAGCTGCTCACTCCACAAGTCTGGATGTCTCAGAAGTCCCATTCTGATTCTGAAGGATTCCTGGAGAGCTGATGGCCTTCAGTCCACATGAAGCCAGTTCTAATATTTGTGAAGGATATCAGCAATAGGGTAGATGTCTGTAATGAGCTAATAGCAAGGGCAGTCAGGCAAAATGCCCTGTTTTCCCTCAGAACTTCTTTATATAAAGTCCACTATGAGCAGAACTGCCACCCAGAGACAAAATCTTCCTCTTTACATCAATTCTTCCCAAAAACCCACACACACCAGGCCAAGGGCCATCTCTCTTAATTATTAATATGATCAATTTAACAAGGGAATTTAACTGTCACATCCAGGCACTTTGGTTAAAATGTGTGAAGGACTGTGCATAATGGGTCCTTCACAGTAACCAAGGGGGTTATCTAGTGAAAAGTGGATTCCAGAAGAATGAAAATATTTATTTTTTTAAATTAATGCCCTCATTCCCTAAAGGATACCTTTTAGAGAACAAGGAACATGTTTTGAAACCATATCTCAACTGGTGAGGAAATAACAGGGAGTGAATGAGGCTATGGATTTGTAACTTCACAAGGAAAAACAGGGTCAAATAAATCATTAAATCTCTCATTTCAAGGTGCATAGTTCAATTAAGAAGAGTAGAATGACTCAGCCCAGGACACTCACTCATCTTTTGCTCACATCAATTTATTTTCTTTTAGTTTCCTCTATAAATATTTAACTTACATTTGACTTATTACGCCCAAAAGATGCAATGTAGAATGAGGCCTCTCTTGTAACCCTTTCTGATAGAAGGAAGATTGGGGTATGAATAGGTACAGATAAAACAGTAAAACTTTTTCATTAGATTATTAGCTGTTTGGAAAAATAAGTGCCTCTGTGTGTGTGTGTGTGTGTGTGTGTGTGTGTGTGTGTGTGTATGTGTGTGTGTGCATGTGTGTGTTTGTGTGTGTGTGTGTGTGTGTGTATGTTTGTGTGTGTGTTTTCAGCTTTGGTTATTCAATGGAAATTGTACAGTTGACTAAGAAATACTTTCTAAAAATACTGTAAAGACACAGGTTAGTAAAACTAACCTCTAAGTTTAGCTCAGCAAATTCTTCCTGAATGCACTATGTATTCTCCCAGAGAGTTGGATGTGATAGGAATGTGCACTGCTGCCAACAGCTTGAACCGGCATGCCATCATACCTGAGAAACTGAGCTTAAAGTGACACAAAGGAAACACTTGTGAAAGGAAACCATTGGTCCAACTATCCAAAACAAAACAAGACAAAAGACAAAAACCTGCCAAAAGGAAAATAGAGAAACATTAAGACCTTCCTCCACAACAGCCAATTTTTCCATGGAGGACAACACAAAAATCTCAAGTTATTAGTCCCTTGACAGGAAGGAAACACAGTTTGATATCCTGCTATCCTATTGTTTGAGAGTACCATGAGCTGAGAGGAAAAAAAAATGAGCTTGCTTTGTCATGAATTATACTAACCAAACTCAATTAAATTAGAAAACCACAAATGAGAGGAATTCACTTATGAGTGAGAGGGTCACCTTTTTATAGAAAGGCATGATGTTATCATTTTGGAAGACTCATTTGAGCAGAAATCAGAGCACACCCTGGAGGTCCTGTTTTGTTTGACTGGCTTCAATGCAGTCATAAAGGTACAATGTCGTAACTTTCCCTCTAGACAAATAGGTTCTGTATGCCACTGTTTCAGTCAAGACATCAAATAAGTCCTTTCTTAGCGCAGTATTTTTAGACATTGGATACATCTGGAAAAATCTTCAAGCAGATAATTAGATTGCATTAGCAATGTGTCTGTTGTGGTTTCCCTGATGGCAAGGAAGGCAGCCCTTTATGAAGTACTTGGCCGCAGCATCCACAAAATCTACTGTGGAAATTGGCCCTCACTAAAGCATGTGGAAAACATTTTTTTGGCTGAAACTGGAAACCATTCATGTGGCTTTGCGACTGGGAAGCTCCAGCTGCCAACATCAATAGAACTTTGTACTACAAACCCAAATGGTCATTTGGACATGTGTACTTCCATGCTCACAAATGCACTGAGGTCAAATATTTTTTTAATCCTGGGAATATTTCCTTTTCATACAGCCTCATATTTCACACAGGAAATGAGACCAAGTATAGCAAACACAAGTCACTGGAGTGACAGAGCACATTGGGTTCAAAACCTAGCCTTGACGCTAATTGCTCTCTGAAGGCCCCTGGCTCAAGGTAGCTGTTGATTTAGTTCAGCTGTTTTCAATCAGCACCATAAGGTCTTGCAAAGACAAACTAGCGAGGCTGCCCAGGGGTCTCTTGGGTATAAGTATAACACAGTTAGCATTTTAAAAGATTGCATTTGTCTGTATGCTGCAGGCAGTAATTACAAGCAGGCAAATCCTTTGTGAAGGATAGTGTGACCTTCCTTCTGGTGAAAGAGTGATGACAGCTTCCAGTGGAGGCAAAGTAATGTTTCCATTCAGAGTACAGAGAGGAGGCCCACACTTTTCAAATGGTTGCCAAGCTTGACAGCCAGTTTGTTGCTGTGTTTCAGTGAATATCAAAGTAATTTATTATGTGATATTCCAATTTCTTGGTATTACTTAACCGATGAAGGATTTTTAAAAGCACTGCTAGTCTGAAGTCACAGAGAAACAATTGCTAAGCTACATAGACTACAATGAGACACTCTTAGCTAAGGGTCTCTAGTCCATCTATCCTTGGTTTTGACTGCAGCTACAAACAGTGTAAAATGCTGAAAGATATAGGCATGAATGTTTCTGTCTGGAATATTCTCAGCCTGTGGTTGGCTGAAGTTGCAGAGTAGACCTTAAAATGAATGCATTGGATTCTCTGGATAAGGGCCTGAATTTACAAAACATACAATGAAAATGCCTGGTCTATACTTGTGGCTGTTTGAACTATGTGTCCTCCATAAACTCATGTGTTCTGAATGCTAGGTCACAGCTGGTGGCAATTTGGAATTGGAGCCTCTTGGAGGTGGTATATTGCTATGGGTGGACTCATGCTTGTTAAAGCCAGCTTCCCCTTGCCAGTGTTTGACAAACTTTCCTACTACTGTTGTCTACCCATGTTCATCAGGAGGTGATGTCCAGCCTCTGCTCATGCCAAGGTGTTTTTTTTTTTTTCCCCCTGCCATCATGGAATTTCTGCTTGGGTCTGTAAGCCAAAATAAACCCCTTTCTCCCATAAGCTGCTTTTGGTCAGGTGAAGCTATCTGGGATAGTAAAATTGGTACCAGGAGTGGAGTGGAGTCATTGTGAAATTTGACTGTGTGGCTTTTGGCTTTTTGGAATTGATTTTCAGGAGGAGTATGGAAGGATTTGAAACCTTAGCCTAAGAAATGCCTTTCAGTGCTGTAAGTACAGCTTGATGAACCATTCTGGTCAGAGGTGAAAGACCTGAATGCAGGAAGAACTATGGACTGTGAGGTTTTCCTTATGATGGGAAAAGAACTTTATCTAGACTGTTTTGGGTCAGCTTTTGTGAGACTAGCTGTGTTCTTCCTGTGTTCTGAGAACTTTTTCAGTGTTGCATCGTGTAGAAATGGACTGGTGTAGACAGATAGATATGGCACAGAAAGAAAGGAAATCTTTGGTCTGAAACTCCTGTCTATTTGAGAGATTACAACTATTGAGATTGGGCCAGCTCTGTTGCATTGGCGTAGCTGGAAGAATACACAATATTTTGAAATTAAGGGACCTGAATGCTGGGGTTTTCCTGCTCTTCAAAGTTGGCTTTATTCCCCCCTGGATCAAAAATTTGCTAGCCTACCTGGTAAAATGGAGTATAACAAATGCAGGAAGGGGTTTCATTGGATCTGCAGTGTGATTTGTTATTTAGAAATGACCATGGGCAATGAAAGGCAGGGTTATTGTAAATCCCTTTGTGGCCCAGAGATGCCATGAGGATAAACTGTGGGTTGTTGGGCCCCAGCCTAACTGAGTAACATTAAGCTAAGTTTTAGAATATGGAATAAAGCTAGGAATGGAGGCACACACCTTAAATCCCAGCACAGGCATGGTGGCACACACCTTTAATCCTAGCACAGGTGTGGTGGCACACGCCTTTAATCCCAACACGCCTTTAATCCCATGAGGCAGAAGTAGAAGCTGATAAGCCTTGATCCTGATTGTTGATACTTTGCTCTGCTGTACTCTGCTGATTGGCTCCCACCAAAAGGTTTGAATCTTATTACTTGAGAGAAATAGACTGAACAATGCAGCCTCAAGCTACAAAAGGGTTCTGGGTGCTGGAGTGAGATGAGATTTGCCCGACATATCTTCCAGTAGCTTGTGTCTGTCCGACCATTGCCTCACCTCTCCCTGATGAAGCCCTTTCTCCTGCTGGCTGGTGAGACTCTGGCTACCCGCAGGGGGACAGGGGTCCACGACCTTCTCAACAGTGGGTTGCATTGGAGACACAGTAAAGATACCAGGACAATAGGTTCCATTCCAAAATCATAATCAGCTGGAGACTTACCTAGCATTCAGAACACATAATTTTATGGGGGACACCTAAATCAAATCATCACAGCTTCTATCCTTTTTAGCTATCCTTTGTCAGCATTCAACCCAAGATTGACTTGACTCAGGACATTTTATATATATTACCTTTCTTTAAGTTTCAAGGATACTCCCAATTGCACAAATGTGTGGCTATATGTATACAGCTATACCCATGTAGACACTGATGATGATAAAGTGATTTTCCAATAATCACTTGCTACATTGCTTTCTTCTGTGGCTATTCTTTTCCAAAATTCTGTTACACACTAAACCAAAAAATCATGTAGTTAAGCTTTAACTTTGTTACAAGCAGAAAACTGGTAAGTTACATTTTATTTTTTTAGACTTAAGAGCAATAAATACTAGATTCAGATAATTACCCAGTACAAAACATTTATTTTAGTTTTAAAATATGCCTAAACTATGAAGAATTGTGCACATTGACAGAAATAGGTACATTAAAATATATTTCTATATTTTACTTAAGAAATAATAGTAAACTTCCATGTTGTATCAATTACTGGAACAAAATGTGTGGCTAGAAGCAACTGAGGGAAAGTTTATTTCAGTTTATAATTCCATATGGTAGAATCCATCATGGTGGAGAAAGCATGGCACAAGCAGAAATCAGGCATCACATTGCCATATCAGCAGGGAGGAAGCAGAGAAAGAACAGCAAATGCGCCCAGCTATAACCTCATAGTCAACCCCTCAGTGACACATTTCTTCTGGTAAGGCTCCAGCTCCTAAAGATTTTACCACCTTTTAGAAGAAAACCACCAGCTCACGATTAAGTATTAGAACACATTAGCCACACATTCAAACCACCACACATATATGATGATTGAACCTCCTCAGGTTTAGATTCTAAAGTAAAATGACTGGAAATAACCGAAGGAATTTGGCTTTAAAAGAGAGCTCCTGAAAGGACATTTACTAGGGAAATTACACACATTATTACCATTTTCTCTAATGCAGCCAAAATGTCTTAAGGTAATTGTAGAAATCTCACCTACACTGCTCTTAGGGTAATAATTATGAAAAACACATTTGAAAACATTCTTTCAAGTGTGGAGTTATAGGATCTTATCTCTGCAAAAATAAAGTAGGAATAGATTATTAATATTGAGTCACTACTCAGATAGGTATGAGGTACAGTTGTCCCACCCAGCTAAATTATCTATTTCTCTTGGTACAATATGAATATTTGGAAATATTCAAGGATGTTGGCCTAGGGGAAGTACTTAATATAAATTATTTCCATATTTTGTGATACCATTTTTTTCATTTTCTTACTTTTGAAAGCAGGGCATATCTTATAATATTCATACCTTATTCTACTTTTACTTAAAACTTAATTCATTTAATGTGCCCTAAAATTGTATAAGTATGTTAATTAGTTGTTTCTTTTACTTCACTCAATTTTTGGTTCCAATACTAACTTGCTTTTGAACTTGGGCAATTTGTTTAACCTTTATAACTTCAGATTCCTCAACATTAAAAAAGACTTGCAACATGAGACTCTTCATGATCTCATAAGGATTGTAACACTGTATGTGGTACCTAAGAAACCTGTATTGCATGGTTGTTAGCAGTTTTTATTACCAGGCTGGCTTGTACAGATGACAGATGACAATGTTTGGCAGTGTATTTAGAATACTTTGCCTGGTTCCTGGATCATCTCATGATAATATTTGCCAGTCAGAGCACAAACTTCATGGATTTGCTTGTAACTGCAATTATTTTTAACCAGTCAGAAGCCCCACCAGTTCTTTCTCAGAGTTCTCACTGCTGATTTCCCATGGCTCAAATCAGCTTCTCATGGTCACTGGCTTATGTTCTCTATTTCTTGTGTTACTGTCTCCTTGAAGGAGGACCTCCTCTCTTCTGGGCTTGGTCATCTCATCTGTCAGCTGTGTCGGTTTCTGCCATCATCACTGTGTATCAAGGGGAAAACTGCATGCTTTATATATGTTCCTTCCTTTATTCTCCATATTAATTACACTATAAATTTTTAATGAATTAACTGAATGCCAAGGATGATGGAAGGAAAATATTCTGAAAAAGTAAAAAGTTTCTTTCTTTCTGGCTTTTGACTTCTTTCCACAAGTAGAGACTGGTGATAGAGATTATTGGGCATGGATGAGTTTGTGTCTATTTAGGAGGAGTAGGGGATGAAATGTGAGAAAAAAAGGAAGAGAGGAGATGTGATAAAGAATGGCCTGTGAACAGGCCTATCTCTTGGTTCTTATAAATTTGTGGATCTAGTTTCATAGATTTTGTTCTTGGTTCAAGTACTTGTAGGAGAGAAGGCAGGAAAAATGAGAGGAAGATGCTGCTGATGTGGGTTTTATTCTTGGAGGATAGATACTATGACAAATTCCTGAGGGAAAAAAAAGTCTTAAGTTTATTTTTCTTCACAGAAATTTTAGTCTGTTATCTCTTGACCTATGGCTTGGGGACTCTCGCAATGTAGTATAACGTGACAGAGAACATGATGCAGAAGAGGTCTGCTCAACTCAGAGATGCTGGGAAAAAAGATAGCTAGAGCCCAATATGTCTTTTAAGGGAATGCCTAATTTTCTCCAGTAGGCCCCACCTAAAAAAGGTTCCACCACCTCCTGCAGGCTAGCAACTGAAACTTTGATGTATAGGCTAATAAGAAACATTTATGACCCAAATCATAACAGCAAACCATAAAAAGTCTGGCACCTTAGAGAACACAAGAGTCTCTTAATCCAAGCTTCTGGATTTTCTCTTTGCTTTTGTATTCATCATCTATAGCAGTGGTTCTTATTTGAGAAAAAACATAGCCATCATCTTTCAGAAGGCTGGGTTCATTGTTTCTGGGGTGCATCAGAAGCAAGAATTGTTTTTTAAGAAGCTTGAAAAGTTATTCCATTTTGAGACGCATCTGAGAGCCACTGTCTGTCCATTCTCTCCCTTTTTATTTAGAAATGGATGTGTGATCAGTATGCAACCATGAAGAGGTAGATTGATATGCCTATTTATATCAGGGACTGGAATATTTTGTGGTTTGATTGTACCCCCTTCAATTTAGTTGGAGAAATAGCCAATGTAAAGGTATTAAGACGTGTGCTCTTTCTGCCACAGGAATTTGTCAGCAACAGCCTATGGTTTTTAGGGTACAACTTTCTTTACTTTTACAGGATGCTTCTACCCAAACTATCCCATGCCCCCTCTCTTATCAATTAGATAATGAACATTAAGGTTTATATGGTACTAACTGATGCTTTTATTAGTTTGCCTTATGCTCCCCAGGTTAATGTTTGTCAGAGGCCCATGAAGCTCTGGAAACAAAACAGGTCATTGCCAAATCTCTTGGTTACCAATCAAATCTAAATGGTAAGACTCTATGGCTGAAGACACCACTGCCTTTTGTCACGGGACATTGAGAGAACACACTGGGACAGAGATGGAAGCCAGGTCTCTCTCTGCTGGCTTGCTCTGCTAGTGCTGGAAATTGCTGTGAGCCACTGGGGGTTATGGGTCACCAACAGTATGAAAAGGCAGTGTATCCTGCAAGCTACAAACCCCAGACAGTGGGCTTTAGGATGCAGAGTTTGCCCTGCTATGTTTCAATCTTGTTTTGGTCCAATATGTTGTGCTACACTCCCATTACTCCTTTTTGGATTAAGAATGTTTACTTTGTGTTATTCTACATTGGAACTTTGTAACTCACACTGTCTCTCAAATAAGGGATTAAAATGTAAAGAACACTCTTTTCCTGTCTATCTGTGTGCATAAGTAGGTAATATTTAGATATAACTATGTTCTACAGATATTTATGATCTGAACCTATGAAATATAAACACACTATCTTTAGTTATAAGTTGAGTATATGATAGAAATATGAAATATAATGTTATCAATTATATAATTCAATTATATATTATATAATGCTACTATATATTGTTATTATATTTTATATTGTGCTTATATAGCATACTTTTTAACTTATGCAAATGATTGTTTCATTGAACATGTAATATAGCCTGTATTATTCTGATGTATATTTAGTTACTAATACAATTAATATGATATGCTAATATAATTAATATAATTGTCATTAATAAAATAAATGGTGAAATAAGCACTGTGGAGAAATCAAGAGCATGATCTCTGTAGAAAATAAGCAAATTAGTAATTAGCACAAAATTATCATATCTATTTGGGAAACTGCCAAGAGAGCACACACAGAAATGATTAACTCTGTTGTTAGTTGATGAATGATATGTAAAACAAATTTAAAAGCCTCTAAGTTGAGAGGTAGATGTGTAGAGAAGAAGGAAATTAAGGTATCATGTCTACCACCTGCATGTGGGAGACCCAGCACTGATGTGAGAGTCCCAGGAAGCTGCAGAAATGTCTCAAAACAGGGATAATTACTATGCAAGAGATAACAGCATGGGGCATCTTATTTGGTGAAATTTACTTCCAGATCTTGAAATGTGCATCTGTGTTCTTGTAGATGAACCTGGTACTTAGGAAAAGGATAGCAGAGCTGTAAGTTTGTGATACAGCTCTAGTTTATTAACCTAGTAAATCCTGTTTGTAGTATGGACCCTACAACCTGCACAAATCTGGTATCTTTTCAAATCATTTGTGGGTTAGAATCCCTCAGATTGCTCATGAACACAGCCACCAGCCAAAGAGGTTGAAAATAAAGGAGATATCAACATTTTACATGCACCATCATACCTGATTATATATGCTTTTCTGAGTCATCCATAGGGCATAAAATTAGATTTCTCAACCAGTAATTTGAGCACTCATCTTGAGAATAGCAGTGATTTCCACAAGTATTTCTTGAAAGAAAAGCTATTTCAAGAGACCTGACCCATCTAAACATTTGCAAAGTTACAAGGTAACACACTCTAGTTTCATGGGTGATACCAGATTACAAAATCTTCATCTGAAGGATGGTTTAGTTAGCAGCATTTTGTAGTAGTTCTAGGAGTCCTTGTTCTCACATGGCAGTAGGAAGAAAGACCAGAAAATGTCTTCACATGGAGGGGGGGGGAGCTGCTTTACAAAGTAGTAAACCAAAGTTTTAATATGAGTCTTTTAATGAGAAGTAAACATACCTACCATAATCTCCAGAGGTAGATACTGTGCAGATATGACTCCTCTTTTTACAAATATCCTTGAAAAGACAGTTTAGGAAGAACAGTGAAAGTCTGGCTCTTCTGGAAAGTTAACTTTCAGAAACTTCAAAAAATAATAAAATCTGCAGTGTTTGTGGAATAATAAGATAACATAGAAGTATCTTGGTTGTTTTAAATAAAGTCCCAAGCTGTGACCAAACCCAGTGATGATATTTGGGGTCTGTTAAATTCTTTCTTTAACCATGGGAGTCTAAATGTCCTGGACAGAAGCTGGAAAAAAAATGGTTTCCACACTTAAATGTCTGCACACAAGCAATGGAGTGTGTTTCTCGAGAACTATGTCTAATACTCATGGCTATATCTCCCTGTTATTCAACCCAACCCAACATAATGTAGCTACTCAACAAATATTTTCCAATGAATGAAGGAACAAAAAAAATGTAGCCTGATTAATTTGCAATTGTGTTGACAGTAATATAATTTTTTTCTACTTAAATCATGATAACTCTATCTCTTATTAAGTCATCAAATATGTTCATGGGTGTCATATATCTGTATAGGTCTTTAGAGTTTTAAGAGTGTTTTTCTTGAATTTGTACCTATGACTTTTCTTTAAAATTATGCATTTTATTTTCACTAGTATAAATACTGAATGCTCATTTGTGTGTTATGATTATGAATAGATGGAACCTAAAGTAGGAAAGCAAATGAAGGAGGAGGAATAAAACAACGTGTACACTTGTGAGTCTGAAGAAATGGGTTGCAGAGGCTACAGACCAATAGAGAAACGAAGACACTCTCTGTCTCTAAAATAATGAAGAGCTAGATGACAGAAATTAGACGCTTCCCGAAACTAACATCAGGTGGCACCATCAACCCTGCACAGCCCTGTTAGGATTGAAGCTGATGACAGGAAGAGGAAGAGCAAGACCTGAGCAGTGAGAAGGCTGATCTGAGAAAACAACACTCAGCTTAATTTTACACTTTCCTCTAACAATTTCACCTCAGATAATTTTTTATAGTTAGTTAAGAAACACTGGCAAAATCAGTTTAAATAATGTCAGGATAGACTGTGATTTACCAGTTTCTCAAGAGCCAAACTGGATGAATACTGTGTAACAACATGCCAACTAAATCAAGAAGAAATAGTAAGAGAAAAGAAGTCCTTAAAACCAACCAAGAGAATTTCCTTTATTTTCTTTTGTTTTTCCTATTTTTGGATTAATGATTTATGTTTCTTAATACGTGGCAGAAAATGCTGGTGCACTTAAGTAGTGTCCAATCTTAAATCCTGAAATTCATATTGAATTACTATGGTAAAGAGTGACTACTGATAGGCAGATCATTGATCAAAAAAGTTAAAAGAAGAACACATGCATCTTTCACAAACACAGCTAACACACATATGCACAGTGACATATACCCGAGTTTCTTAATAGGAATGTTTTAATAGCTTCCTTTAAGGAAAGATTTTCAAAGGAACAAAAGACTTTTCTTTTTCAGGATATGCCTTTTGCATCTTGCTTTGTATAATTGTTTTTAAAATGTTTTATTTTATTTTATTGTGTTAGAATATACCCAATATAAAATTAATCATTTTAACTTGTTTTCAGGGCTAGAGAGCAACCCTAGTACCTAATAAATCCTCAGTATATATTCTACTACTGAGCTATGTCGCTAGACCCTCCCATCTTTTCCAGTTTTAAATATACAGTCCATCGGTACCAAATAAATTAATAATAACACGTAACAGATACCAGTAACCATTTTCATGCTATTTTAAGGAATAATAACTACAGAATAATAATATTTAGATTTGATAAATAATGTTTTAAATATAGATGCACACATATCTTGGTGAGTTCCTGCTTTTAACTTGATTATACACTCAGAAGTAGAATTGCTGGATTGTATGTAGCTATATCTTTAATTTTATGAAGGATGTCCATACTGTTTTCCACATCAGTTGTACCACTGTATATTCCTACTTCCACCAAGAGTGAATAATATTTCCAATTTATTCCAAGCCTTGCCAACACTTGTTATTTTCTATACTTTGGATAGTAACCAACCTCTGAGTTGTAGGATATTATCTCAAGGTATTTTTCATTTCTCTAGTGATTACTGATGTAAAATATTCTTTCATAGTGGGCATTTGTTGATTTTCTTTGCAGAAATATTAAAGTCTTTGCCTATTTTTGAGTCCAGTTGAAGTTTTTTTTGTAATTTTGAATTTACGAGTTCACTATTTCTTTTATTTATGATTTGCAAATAGCTTTTTTAATTCTATGAGTTGCCTTTTTACTCTGCTTATGGTATCCTTTGTTTCACAATTATTTTCTCTATGTGTTTAGTGTATGAGTGTACATGTGTGTGGGCACACTATATGTACAGGTGGAAAGGTGGGCATTCATGTGTGTGCCAATGTTGGGTATATTGTCCAGTGCTCTCCACATTATTTATTGAGACAGAGTTTCACTTACTTAACCTGGAGCTCACTGATTTGGCTAGTCTAGATAGCCATCATGCCTCAGGGATCCTACCATCTCCAACCACCTAAGTGCTGGATATAGACACATGTAGCCATGCCTGGCATTTAAGTGGGTACAGAAGATCAAACTGAAGTCCTCATGCTTGCAACAGCAAGTTCATAACTGACTGAACCATTTCTCTGGCCCCCCAAAATGCTTTAATTTTCATGAAATTCAATGTCTATATTTTCTTTTGTATTTGGTGTCATAGCCAAGAAATCATTGTCAAATCCAGTGCCACAGTTTTTGCTGTGTTCTTCAAAGAGTTTATGGGAAACGTGACTTTTCTAGGACTATTTGTTTAAAAGATTGTCCTATTCCTGTTCAATGGTCCTCCATCCTGGCCAAAAATCATTTGACAGTACAGCTTATGGTATATTTTGGGTGTTTTATCCTGTTCCTTTGGTCTGTATGTCTGTCTTTTGTCCAGTATCACATGATTTTGCTTATATTACTTTGCAGTAAGTTTTGACAAGAGGAAATATTAGTTTTCCAGTTTTGTTATTTTGGGAGGTTGTTTTGGCCTTTTAAGACCACTTGAACTTCTGTAAGAATTATAGTATTTGACTTTCTATTTCTGCAAAAAAATCATTGTGCAGGCTAAGGAGATAGCTTAGAAGATAAAGTGCTTACTTTGCAAATATGAAGCCCTAAGGTTGTTTTCTAGAACCCACATAAAAATACTGGGTGTTGTGATTCACACTTATCATCCCTTTGCTTAGGAGGCAGAGACCGGAAGATCTCTAGGACTACTCATTGTCCAGCCAGTTTAGCCTAATCAGTGAGAGGCTGGCAAATGAGAGATTGAATTCCTGAAGACTGACTCCTGAAGTTGTCCTTGGCCTACACACACACACACACACACACACACACACACACACACACACACACACACACACACATTGTGACGGTTAAATTTTGTTGTCAACTTGACCTTTCAAGTAATCTTGGGTGGGTCTCTGAGGATGTTCACAGGAGGCAGTAGGGGGCAGGATGTAAAGAAGCTCAGAAAAGCTGGAAGTAAAAATCCTTTCCTGTGTGGGGCATGCAGGAAGGAAATTCCAGAGACTCAGGAAGCCATTAAGTCTGGGATAGAATTGCAAGACCCCAGCCTAGGGCTATATAAAGATGAAAGAATTCTCTCCTTGCTCTTCCTGCCTGTTTTCTGTTCTGTGTGTGGTGTTGGTGATAGGATTTTCTCTCTGCTTGAACCTGTAAGTAGTATTTCCCTTCAATCTGTAGTTTCAATAAATAATTTCCTCCCCCAAACTGTGCCTGGTTTAAAGATTCATCCCAGCGGCGTGTGGCTGACTATGACACACACCTGCATTTAAAAATCATGAAATTTTGATAGAAATTGGATTTAGACTTGTGATCATACTATACTATGGATCTATAGTATCCATAGACCTACACAGCAGTTAGGTCTATGGATACTACTGCTGGAGTAGTGCAGGGTCTCCTGTCCCTTGATATTCCAAACAACATTTCCTCCTGTGCTACTGCTGATAGTTTTAGAAATGATAATTATGTAATAGGGGAAATTGCAGGTGCTGTAGTGAGTATCCTAAAGAAACTTGCTTAATCTCTAAAAAAGATTAAAAAATTGCATTTAATGTTTGGATCACAATGGGTATATAGTCATGTTAATAAGATTACATTTTCTAATCTTTGAATATGGATGTCTCTCTGAATATGTTTTCTTTACTTTCTTTCAGTAAAGTTTTGTAATTATCATGTTGTCTTTGTCTTACTTAACTCCTATGCATTTTATTCTTTGCAGTGATACTGTAAATTGTCTTCTTAATTTCATTTTCAGATTACTGTTGGTATATAGAAATAGAGCCAAATTTTATGTGTTGACCTTTTGTGCTGCTAATTTGCTGAATTCAGTTATTATTATTCAGCAAGCTTTTGTTGTTGTTGTTATTGTTGTTGTTGTTGTAGTCCTTAGGTTTCTCTACATACAACATTGCAACATCTGCTAACAGAAATAAGTGCATTTCTTCTTTTCTAGTTTGGATTAATTTTATTTAGTTCTGTAGCCTAGAT
Source organism: Zapus hudsonius (assembly GCA_004024765.1). Lineage (NCBI taxonomy): Eukaryota > Metazoa > Chordata > Mammalia > Rodentia > Dipodidae > Zapus > Zapus hudsonius. Next base: position 34,224 of record PVHP010009058.1, read on the forward strand.
GCTCTAGCCAGGGGTCCCAGCACTTTTTAAAAGAGAAGTGGAAAGCATGGGAATCCTTTTGTTGTTCTTCATTTTAGAGGAAAAGTCTTCAACTTTTCACTACTAAGTAGATTTATTGTGAGTTTTTTTTTTCATATGTGGCTTAGTGTTGAGGTAATGTGTCAAATGTTTTATCATGAAAAGGTATGGTATGAAATTTGTCAAATACTTTTTATGCATTGAGAAAAATATCTGATTTTGTCATTCTGTTAATGCAATGCATGTATTCTTGGTTAACCTTTAAAGTTAAAACATTCCCGCTTGCTAGGAACAAATCTCACTTAGACATGGTATATGATCTTGTTAATATGGTACTGAATGTGGCTTAATACTATTTTTTTTTTTTTGGTTAGGGACTTTGTATCAAATTTTTTTAGGGATATTAGACTGGAATTTTCTTTGTATTATTTTAATATGACTTTTGTATCAAGACAATGTTACTTCATAAAATGGCCTGGGAAGCTTTCCCTTTTCTTGATTTTGAAGAAAAAAATAAAATTAATGAGTACTATCATTCTGTATATGTTTAGTAAGCTGCATCAATGTGGTCACTAGACATGATTTGTTGAGGGATGTTTTATCACTAATTCAATATTCTTAGTAAGTATAGAGTTGTTCAGGTTTTCTTCTCCCTTCATGATTTAAACTTGATAAGTTTTGAGTTTCTAAAAATTTTCCCATTTCATATTAGTTACCCATTTGTAAACATACAATTTGTTCATAGTATTATTTATGACCCTTCAATTTCTGTAGAATCAGTAGTATTATGACCATTATTAATACTGACTTTATTAAGTTGAATATTTTTCCCTTAGACGTTTTTTTCTTTGCCCATAGAGATAAAGGCATGACATCTGTTCTCTTCAACATAACAATTTGTGTTTATTTTTTATTTTCCCGGTTGCTTTTTTATTTTATTTTTTTTCTTAATTTCTAGCCTAATCTCTATTGTTTCCATCCTTTTGTTAAGTTTAGAGCAGTTTCTTCTTGCTTTTTTATCATCTTAAATTGCACATTAGGTTGCTGATTTGATAACTTTCTTGGCTTTTACTATGCTCATAGCTAAAAATTTCCAGAGCTATCAAATTGTCCTTCCAAATTTTTAGGGTAAAACACTATCTGTAACTGTGTATTTCTTGTTTACAATTCTATTGGTATTCATTTCTTGTGTTAATTAGTCTTTCATAATGTGTTGACATGTTTATAATTACTGTTTTTTTGTGTAATTGAAACATTTGTTAATATACAGTGTCCTGTATCTTATGTAGTTGATTTTCCTATACATTTTTTCCCTAGAAGTGGTGGGTGTGAGGTATTGTTGAGTAACATTTTGTCTTTATATATTTTTATATAATAAAAAAGTGAATGCATTTTACGAAAATTCAAACTAGTCTGGAACTATAAAATGTAAAGACAATGTACACATTAAACCATGCTCTTTTAATAAAATATCATTTTGTATTGTAAAATGGCTATGTCTCTTTAATTGTATCGTCCTAATTTTATGTACATTTCTGTGTATTAGTCTAGTCTGAATAATACACTTTGTTTTCATAGTCTATTTCCTACTGTGTATTTTGAAATCATTAGTTTTACTACTCTATCCCCATCATAACACTATACTCAAATCCAATTCACTGTAAATAAAATATCAAATCTACTAACAAAGAAACTTTTCACTTGCAAAAGGAAGAGTGGAAAGATGACATGCTTTCTTTGTCATGGGCAGTGTTACTGCAGATAGTAAGATGATATATTCAGGCATTGCAGGTTGCAATAGAAAATAATTTTGATTCCTATATAAGTTATCCAATAAAGTATCCCCCAAGTATCCTGTCTGAGAAAGAGTTTTGTAAACATTTTTTTCAAATATATTCACCATTACTGTAAGCCTGAAGTAATTGCATCTGAACAAGTATAAGATTTTGACAGGCAGGTGCAAAAAAAAGGTTTATTTTTCTAGAATAAATTATGTAAAGAAAATATTTCTGCCACAGATTAGGCCCTTGAGTAGTATTGCATAGTAGATATTGGTTAAGGATTCATGTGTGTGGAAGTGAAATGGATAAAGCAAGACTGGCCAAAGAGAAAAGTCAAATTTTCGCACATCCTGCAAATCCTGGTCAAGGTCTTGGGACACTCTGAAGCACGTTTCATATATGTCCTTGATACTACTGAATGATGGAGATGTTATATCTCTGCTACAAGTAGTCATTATTTATGGACTTTCTTGGGGAGGCATGACTCTTGGGTGATGCAGCTTTTGCAGACAAGGAAATTCAGAGGGAACAGGAGTGTAGGCAGCTCTCCCAGAAGATGGGCAACAATTTCTTTATAAAGTGGGAATCTGAGCAATACTTCCCCACATCCACTACTACATGCCATGTAAAACTATACCTCCCATGTACAAGCTTGGACCAGATGAGCAAGTGTTTCCTCCGGATACTGAGCTAGAAAGTTATTCAAACTGGGAGAGAAAGTGTCACATAACTCCAATTCTCTAGTTCTCTACACAGATCAAATGAGTGCAGTGAGAGTGATAGAAACAAGAAGAAACAGGAATGACAGCAATGTGTCTAACACACTATCATTTATGAAGCATTATTTAATAGATTATTACTTTTGGTTTAAATGATAAATGCAAATTTTTTATCATTGTCCATGTTGAGAAGTGAGAAACCTAAGAGTCAAAGGTCAAGTGCTTTAGTGAGTTTGAACACAGATAATAAAAGGTTGAGCTGTGATCCTCTGGCTCTAAATTCTACCATCACAGAGAAAACCTATCTTGAAAGAATGACCAGGGGAATTGGATGCCTCCAATTCTGGGCCCTTCCCAGAATTTCCATATCTTATATGTGAGCTATGTGAATTTTGCTTGAGCTCTGGGAGGCTAATTCTCACATGTAAAGTAATGATAGCAATAACCTATTCCTTAGATTCATATGTTTTACCATATTCCAGGTGTGGTAAGATTTTGGGACGGTGCATGATATACAATCATCATTTAATCAAATAGAGTCCATTGTACCCCTTCAGAAATCACATTAAATTTGTGTTTACAAACTGGTTCAACACTAGCCACCAACATCAACATCAAAGAATGCCAGTTTTTAAAATTAAACATAAAACTATATTTTATTCTAAATATAGTAATTCAAAAGGCTAAATTATTATCTACTTTATGAAATTGTGCCATTGGTTTTTAAAACACTCCTGAGACTGGTGGAATCTTGAGTCAGTGAATCTCTTTGTAATCTACCTACATTACTTACAGAGCTTTGTTTAGCAGCTTTGAAATTAATTTAACACATATAAACTAACATGCCAGAGATTAATACTGAATCCTGTTTTAACAAAAAGACTCTCATAAGCAGATTGATTATTAAAATGCAGGATACCATGACAGAAAATTCTGTCCTATGGAAGTGCACACAGTAACTAGATAAGTAGCTCAGTTCTTAGAATTGAAGCTGAACTATCAAATTTGTTACTCTATGAAATCTAGAATCAGCTTGTTAAAAAGTTATGCAACCTTCCTCAGTACCCACATAAAGCCAGACGCACAAAGAAGTAAATTCATCTGGAGTTCATTTGCAGTGGCTATTAGCCTTGGCACATCCATATGTATTCTCTCTCTCTCCCTCTCTTATTCTCCCTCTCAAAAATAATAATTTATAATATATATAAATTATTAATATTTAATAAATAAAATATTTAAGAAAATAAATATTCAAAGGTATAAACTTGAAATTATGATTACATTAAAAACTAAAATTCTAAGCATCAACAAAATCAACTGAAAAATAGATTTTAAATTAGGTGGAGCAAAAAATAGAAGCAATATGGGTGAGTCACTAAGTACCACAACCCTGGAAGCCATGGACTCCTCTATAACAATCTCTACCACACAAAGCCTCATACATTCATAGTAATGTATGATACTGACTTTTGTATAATACTGAATGACTATGAACAAACCACACCAAGAACCTTCCATCAAAGCTTATCAATATTTGAATTCATATGAGTAATGATCCAACAGAACTTATTCCAGAACAAATAAAACCTATAGAGCCAATGATGCAGTTAGAAGAAATGCCAAGGAGAGATGTATGTTCCATGACAACAAGGGAATCCATTCAACAAAACAGATGATGTAAAACTGTATGGAAGTTTCTAAATCAATTAAAATGGAGAAACAGAGAGATATTGTGATATGAGAAAGGTGAACTGTTGTTGGAGAGGTCGCGAACCCCTGGCCCCCTGTGGGTAGCCCAATTCTCACTGGCCAGCAGGAGAAAGGGCTCAATCGGGGAGAGGTGAGGCATATGGTTGGACAGACAAATGTGACCGGGAGAAATGTCAGGCAAATCTCATCTCACTCCATCACCCAAAACCCTTTTATAACCCGAGGCTGCATTGTTGAGCCTATTTCTCTCAAGCAATAAGATTCACACCTTTTGGCAGGAGTCAATCAGCAGAGTACAGCAGAGCAAAGTATCAACAAACAGGATCAAGGCTTATCAGCTACTACTTCGGCCTCCTGGGATTAAAGGCTTGTTGGGATCAAAGGCATGTGCCACCACACCCGACTTTATTCCATATTCTAAAACATAGTTTAAGGCTGGGGCCCAATGTCACTGCCCACCACCAGCGGGGGCAATGATAAAGCGCACACACACATACACAAACACACACACACACCACTTATGGGTGTAAGAACGCAGTTCTCTCTTTATTGCTCTCCCTTATTGCTCTCTCAGATCTTTCTTCCATAAATGAAACCAGAATATATAGAGCTCCTTGCCAATCAGGGAGCTATTGGTCTATGATAAGAACCTGTGGGCATGATGTGCAAATAGCTAATCAGGACTACCTCCTGAAACCTATTAAGCCAAGCCCCTCTTGGCAAGCTGTCAGGTGCCATCCTGAGATTAAACCAGGGTGTGCCTCCGTGGGCCCCAAAGGATTTCGCCCCTGACACCCAATAAACTGTTACTTAAAATAAGCATTTGAGAGCATCGTTGGTCTACTACAATTAGAAACATATTCCAATCTTGATTTTTAAATCATTGATTGATGATTGGTTGATTTGAGAGAGAGAGAGAGAATAGGCACATGAGCTTTTGCCATTTTGAAAAAAAAAAAAAAACCTCTAGATATTTGCATTCCATTGTGCATCTGGCTTTATGTGGGCACTGGGGAATCAAACCCAGTCTGTCAGGCCTTGTATAAAGCACTTTAGGTCACTAAGTCATCTCTCCAGCTCCCAGTCTTGCTTTCAACAGACTTAATAAGCATTTATGAAATAATCATGGGAACCTAAACGGTGACTAGATATGTCATATTATTTTTTAAACTCTTTTTTATTGATATCTTTATTATCCAAAATTAGATATATTGTATGAACAAATATTATGTTGGTATCCCCATTTCCCTCCTCCCTGTCCCCAATCTACTGGGTATATTCGTAGGTGGGTGTACTGGATTGTTCCATGGGATAGGGGGTTATGGATAGTACAAGAGGCAGGCAGGTGCCCCCCACCCCGCTTTGTGTGTTATTGCTGAGGGGACCCATGTTTCTGGACATTCTTCCCCACCATGGCTCTTACATTTTTTCTACCACCTCTTCCACTCAGTTCCCTGAGTCATGGAGGGTGAGTTTTAAGGCTGCTTTTTTGTTGAGGTCTTAGGGGGGTCTCTCTACTTCTGCTTTAGGTTGTGTTGGAAATTCTTGGTGTCTGTCTCGATGACTTATCCTGGATTGACTGATTGGCTGTGGTTATAGGTCTCTTGCTTATCCAGTTACTCTCAAAAGGGTTTCATTTGGGGCCTAAATTATAGGCCTGGGGTGGTTCATCTTCTATCAGGATGTCAGCCCTCTGCCTGTGGCTCATTGGTGGAGTTGGAATAACCTTGGCTCTCTCACTGCCTTCTGAAAAATACAAACAGAATCTCCATCAGAAAGTGAGATCAGTATAAGTTAAATGAGACATGTATTTCTAATTTGGCAAGTTTCTATAGGGATTAGCCTCTCTCTAGTCCTCTGATAATGGGAATTTCTCCTTGGAGCCCAAGTTTTTGGTTCCCATAGGATTTTGCCCTGAATCCCAATTCCAGTTAAGGGTTCCTTGTCCCTGAGTGGATTTCTTGGCCAATTTGAAAGCTGTTGATTATTTTACCCCCCAGGTTTTGGCACCTCTATTGCATAAGTGATCACTTCTTGGCTCTCTGATCTCTCTCAGAAGGCAGTGTGCTCAGCCTTCTTGTGGCAACAGTCTGCATTTTATATCAGTGGTCTCTGCTTTCTCCAAATATCATTGACCAATTTCCCCTGGCAGCTCATATAGTGCCTTCCAGCACTGCACTTGCTACCATCTGGAGGTTGGTTACCATTCTGGATCTTGCAGGGTCTCTTGGTGTTGTGCGATGTCTTTCTGTGGTTTCTTCAGCAATAGCATCTTACCTCAGGCCTGGGTGGGTATTCAAGAGCTTTGACAGAAGCCTGTCTTGTTTTAGGGACCTTGTGGGTCTCTTTGATCAATAGCTCAGTGTGGGAAGGAACCAATGACTAAGACAGGGAGTTGCAGGTCTGATCAATTTTTCATGGGGTTAGGCTTCCTTCCAAGAAATTAATTTGATTTGTAAATTATTACAATGCTATATTATGGAAGAAAACTGTCTTTTAAGATATATGCTGAAATATTTACAAAATAAATATTATTTGAGATACTTCATCTTGAACCAAACATCTGCTATTTGGAGAATAGATAAAACACTGAAAGAAAATTTAAAATGGGCATAGTTGATAGTTTTTAAATTAGATTGATATTATCTGCCTTTCTAGTAGAAACTTTTTATCATTTAAATTAAAACACAACACAAACAAGATTCTGGTCAAGGAGAGAAAAATAATTCCTACTAATAACATATGCAAAACATACATCCAGAATTTTCTTCCTTTAGAAATCTCTTGCTTCACTATGAGCAGGGTAATTCATACTAACCACAAAGTTCCTATAAACTAAGATGAAAAACGATTTCAAAACCATTCATGGGAAACAGGTAGAGTGTGTTACTGGGAACCCGTACATAAAAGCCAACCTTTCACTTAATTGCAGAACCATCTATAAAAAAACTTATCAACATTTTGCTAAAAAATTACACATTTTTTTCACTGTATTGTGTTAGTCTTCAAATCTGAGGCAGGGAAATTCAAACCCTTCGGAATAGTTATGTAACTTAAAAAAAAAGAGAGAAACTTTGCATTTGAAATGCTTTCTGTTCTGATCAAGTCTACGCAGCTGAGAAACAGCACTGTCTCTCCAGAGACAATTATTTCTGCAGAGTAAGTTGAGAAGGAAAGTATCCCATGGCCAGGCATGTGTACACATGCAGACATACACACACACACAACACACACTCACACACACACACACACACACACACACACACACACACACACACACTCTGCAAGTGCTAGAGGATGGTCTGTGATAGCTCATCCCAGCCCCAGTTATGATTGATGGCATTCCATTACCTTTATGCTTATTTTAAAATCCCCCTGACACTGATTGATTAAAGGCATGGACCTCTATGAATGCATGAAAAATTTATGGATTTCGAAATAGCTTCAACATGTCCCATTTCAGCACAAATCATTCCCTGGTTGTCACTGTTTTTTTTTTTTTTTCCAAAATCTCTCTTATGTTGGTAATATACATTTAATAATCAAAAACTGATGCTAGGGATTAAAGCATCACAATATTATAAAATAAAGCAACAACAACAAAAAAAGAAATTAGATTCATATGATTTTAACTATTCTTTAATCTGCTTCTGGGCAACAAAAGTGATTTGTGTCAGCTGTTATTGCATTAAACTTTAATTTTCTTCCACCGGCACAGGATTATATAAAGGAGTATTGGATTGCACTCAGCATGGATTAGCCGTGCACCGTCTCTGCTGCCAAGGAGCAAATGGATTTCCTTCTTTCTTTGATTTATATTTTTATTGCTGTCTTTCCCCTCCTCCTAATTCCCATTCCTCTTCTGTTTGCCAGCTCTGAGATACCCCGTAGGAGCAGCAGCGAGGCAGGCAGAATTATTGGCTTATTGCGTATATTTATGTTCCAAGGGTTTTCAGTCATCTGTGTCAGAGGGGAAAAAAAAAAGTAGCCTCCAGCTATGGAGATTGCATGCTAGTTTTCAACTATAAAATTAAAAAATTTTAAGGTAAAAAGTCACCCTTTACGTGCTTTTAATCAGTAAAAAGAGCTAGGTTTTTCCAATGGCTCCCATCTATCGCACAGCAGATGGTGAAAAGTCCTGAGAGACAGATGTACAAGGGAGACCCCAGGACCACCTTTCCCCCCACAGGAGGGTAGGCATAGCAGAACCCTTGACATTCAGAGGGGAGAAGTGGCCCTCTCGCCTGGAAATAAATCAGCACCCTCCTGTCCTCCACTCCAGGACTTCAGGGATGGTTGTGGTGCTGTGAGAGGACCTTGGGGTGGATGGGGAGGACGTGGCTCAAGAGACTGTAGCAGGGAACCGTGAGAGGCCAAATAAACAAGGACTATGGTGCGCTCCGCTGGTCTGCAAAAGCCTGGATTTCTGAAGAGGAAAATCAGCCTGCCAGATTCAGTTTAGGGTTTAGTTCTCACAGGCTTCTTGAAAGTGGAATAATGAATCTCAGGTCTCAGAAGAGTGGCTATTACAGAACATCTCCACAGCAGCAGCCACTTAGCAGTACTTGAAAAGAATCCAAGTGGCCAAATGAAGGCTGAGCGCTCTGCCAGGGAGAAGGCACTGCCCTGGGGACTGGAATTGGCTTCCTCGGAGGAAGCACAGAGGGCTGCTGCAAGGCAAAGAAACATGCAAGAGATTAAGGAGAACCTTTGCAAAGGCCAGAAGAAAGACTAAGAAAACTACTAGCAAGACATTAAAAGACTGTGCACAGGTTTCCCAAGAACTGGAACACCAGAAAGCATTGCTCATGAATTTATCCTTATTTATTTTGTGAATGTACAACACATTCAAAAGTGAGAACGCTAAGAGCCATGGTTAGATGTGACTGTGTTCATTCAGACCTTCTGCTAGTACATTTATTCATAGAATGAGATAGGATGCACTTCCCAAACCTAGAGATTCGACTTGTCACACAGCTCCTCGTATTGCAATATAATTGTGTATCCAACACAATGCTGTACCATTAAAAATAAAATAATCAGAAGCCTCATTTCGAGTGCATTCAGTAATGCGATCATTTACTTAAAGCCAGTTTTTAAGAGATCATCTTGATTTTTCATTAATTAAAACACCTTAAATTAATTTATTGCCATACCTTATGCACAGCACATTTCTTTCTGTATTGAACAAATTTTAATTTTGAGGTACCTCTTGAAATGACTAAATAATCATTCCTATTTCTCATAAATATATTTTGGAATATATATATATATATATATATATATATATATATATATATATATTTCTTCTTGGCATGATGACTTTAAAGGCACTTCTTATGAATAGACAATTCTAAAGGTCACTTGCCACAGGGATACTTGAGTTAATTAACCATAAATCAGTCTCCCCTGTCCAGAATTCTTACTCATAAAAATATTCTGTAAAATAAAAAATATGATATAATATTTCTGAAAAATAAATGACATGAAGACCACAACCTTTAAAAATTTTTTAAAGGTAACAAAAATTCTTTATTAAATGTAACATAGTGGAGTAGGTTCAATAGAGAACACTGTGTCTTTTATGGATCAGGCTGTATGTATACACTAACATTTGTGTTCTTAGTTAGCTTGCTTTGCCTTGTTTGATATATAGTGCTCTCATCATCCCTTGAATCTCTTCAGAAATAAACAGAAACTTTTAACAGGACGCCCGTAAGTTTAGTCACCCTAAGATATAAATGACAAATAGTTTTGAGGATTTTAGTTGAAGTATTATCCTCACACACTATTTTCATTACAATATTGCTGTATTAATGAGATGCAGCATCTTGGGATTTTCTGTTTTTTTTTTTGACTTATCCATCTAGCACTCCATACATCTATGTACATCAAAACTATATTCAAACACCTGAAATTTTATACCTGAAGTTTGCAATCAAATGCATTGAACTATTTAGTTTTCTTTCTACATGGCATTTCATTTTGCATTTATCAGTTTTATATTGTAATAATATGAAATAAATATCCCCTAGAATTAGTGTGTGTCAGTTTTTGTTCTGACTGTAAATGCACATCAGTTCTTTGTATGAATCCTCGGCACTGACTGTCCAGCTACTTATGGGCCACTTTCCCTTTGCTGAGGACTGCATGTATCATAGGCTGACCTGCCATCACAATTTTCTCTCTCAGATGTAAATAAGTCATGTCCTAGGAGTCAAAGTCTAGTAATAAAAGTGAAGAATTTTATGACATCATATCAGAACAAATTGTACAGCCCATGATCCAAGACTTGCATTCTATACATACACATGATGACGATAAGATGCAGGATACTGTCAATGAGCGTCCCCATTTAGAAAATAATTGGAGGCATTTAAGAATTGCCAAAATCTGACCAAGAGCATTAAATATTCCCTGATGAGGCCCCAGATGAAATTCTGAAGAGTAATTCCCTAGCCATTGCTTACTGTAGTTTTTAAATTTAGCCTTTGTCATATGTTCTTCCTCACTGTGATTGATCACATCTGTAAATAACTTTAGACAGCCTTTCACAGACCATGAACATATTTTAGTGTGTTTTCTACCTGTAGAAAGTTGGAACACTAAAGTTTTCTTCTATTGCTCATTATTTAAGTTAGGCAAATGTGTGCTTGCTTTAATATATTCTGTGTTCGATCTGGTCTTCTGTATATGCCAGAAATCAAAACACCATTTCTTTTGAAGTAATTCTAGATCTAGTCTTAATTGCAGGCTCTGCCTATAGCTTCCTTTAGCTTCCTTCAGTGTAGGTGCTCCCTCAGTTTCCTTTGTCAGAAACTCTCTTAACTATCTACAATTATCCACTGAACTTTTGCCTGAGTCAGTGTTCCTAACCAAATATATTGATGCAGCCACATCAGTTTTTACACCTTATGTCTTATATTTATAACTGAGATGATAAGGGGCTTGGGAAATGGCTCAGCAGTTAAAGGTGCTTGCTTGCAAAATCTGCAAGCCTAGGTTAGATTCCCAGGCCCCTACATAAATCTACCTGGGCATTCACTAGCAGCTGCAAGAGACTTGCACTCGTGTGCCCACACATGTGCACACACACACACACATACACATACAGAGAGAGAGAGAGAGAGAGAGAGAGAGAGAGAGAGAGAGAGAGAGAGAGAGAGAGGGAGGCATTTTTTTTTTTAGAAAACTGAGCCTCTGGTATTTTTTTCATGAAGTGAAATTTTAGAAGACCTTTTAACCTTACAATAGTTCTTAATTTTATCTTCTACTAGTGGGAAGGAGAAAGTGTAATTTTACAACCTTGACAATTCTAGAAATTTTGAATAACTGTATTCATTTTTAATCAGATTATTTTTTCTTTTCCTCTATTATATAAGAAACTGTCATATAGAATGTAATACAGAAGATCATAGCACAGGTCCACAAATTTCAGTTTTAGCAAGAATCCCAAGTAACATGGATTGTCATTCATGAACCATTTGTAATACTTTCCTTACTATTGTTTTCTCATTTCCAATCCAATGCAATGGTTCAAGTTGTTGTTATAGCTACATGTCATTTGTACTACCATTTTTGTAAAACATTGCTATAATAATGTGATTTACATACATTGTAAGAAATTAGTGATTTATAATAACAAACACATTTGCTGAATATATAATACTAAAGAAGTACAGTATGAAAAGTACTGTGATATAGAACAGCTAAAAGGAGTTCCTCATTTTAAAATATAAGGGCACTAGATGGTAATGAGCTCAACAAAGAAACAGAACTTCATAAGCAAACTTTGAATGCATTCTACCAAGTGAAGGAGGCCAAACACAAAGGTGATTCCATTAACATGAACTACTCAGGTTAGGTAAGTCAGCAGGGGCATAAAACAAATGGGTGATTATTAGAGAATGAGAATGAGAGGTATTGAGAACATCTGATTCATAATTTGAACTTTTCATTCAGAGTGATGAATGTATCATGAAACTGGATGGAGCTTTTAGTTGTACAGCATTACAAATCTCCTGAATGCCAGTCACTGAGTTGTTAAAATTTAGAATCACTACTTAAGTGTTATGTCACTTTCAAGTCATTAAAAAATTCTTCAAAACTAAAAAAAAAAAAAGGCCACAGGTGGAACTATAGTTACTGCTCAACCCACTAACTCAATAAGCCATTATTTCCTTTAAAAAAAGAAATAAGAGAAGTCACTGGATTCAACCTAGCAATTGTACTAAGTATTTACCCAAGATAAGGAAAAAATTACTTAAAAACAGTTATAAATACTTACGTAGAAATGTTCATGCAGGCCCTATTTTTTACAGTAAAAACTTAAAATAACACAAATGCCTGAAGAGGTGACTATGTGAAGAGACCACAATCCATCCATGTGATAAAACATTATTCCATGATGACCCATACAATATGGATGCAGCTTGAAAACATTTTTATAATAAAGTCTGGAATAAAAATATGAAATATGCCATTTACATAAAATTACCAGAAAAGTTACCCTTAATGACAGAAATAACTTCCCAGCTTACTGGAAGCTAAGGGTATGAGAAGGGATTGACTATAGAGAATGGCAGGACAATAGTTTGGGATGAAAAAACTTCTATGTCATTACTTTTCTGGTGGTGACAGGACTGTATAAATTTGTCAAAACTCATTGAAATACCTAAAATTACTGACACATAATTTATTCTGTGTATTATTTTTATAAAACATTGGTTTTCTTTTGTAAATGCCCATCTCTAATCTTTGTTGAAATGTGGAAGAGCAGACTCATTCCAATGATGTTCTTAGAAATTTCCTAGAATTGAGGGAAATCTTTTTCCTTTTTTACCCAGGTGCTAGAGGGGCATATTAAGATGAATATGGTTTCTTTGCCAACAGAAGATTGAACCAAACAATATAGTCAACCATATGTTCTCGTCTCAGTCTGACCATCTGCTGGCTGTGCACTTACATATATCATTTGGTTCACTGGTTCCCATTTGAAGGAAAACAGTTTTAAAAAGCATATCCAGTAAAACAGTTATTACAGTAATATCTGTAGTGAAAGAATCCAAGTACAATATCGCCTGGGATATTGTGTATTCTGGGGCAAATAAATTCATTCAAGATATCTGAATTTGAAGAAAAATATTTTTTTATTATCCATAATGAGTTACAACATTTAGTGGGCAAACAATGAAGAAAAATATTTTTATATCTAAAAAGAGTAGAATGAAAGTCATGTCTAAAAACTTGACCTAAGACAATCAAGAGACCAAATCTATCAGTTGAATAGCTCTATATTTCCTTTGAGGAGGAATTAGGTACAAATGAGAGTATTGCTCTCTTATATTACCACTGTGAGGTATATATTTTTGTCCTTCTGATCATTTTCCTTGTCGAGGAAATTAGTATAATCACTTAAAAATGTGTTAGCCACTCTCCACCTTAAATTCCAAAAGTCAATATATATATTATAATAATATAATATATATATATTATTCTTAACCAAAACTATATCAACTAAGAAACATAATTCAGTATTTCCATTAATAACTAAAATAACCTTCAACCATGTGCAATGATAAGTACAGACTGCTTATTAAAAAGATTTATTTGAAAATCTATTTATTGTTAATAATTAGACATTGAAAGAGTTTTGTAACTTCAATCACTTATGCATTTCATCTCAGCAGCTTGCCAGGACCTGTTATTCCACCTCTGTATGAAAATGCATCCTTTTTCCAGGTCAAGCACTTAGAACAGAGCAACCATTGTCAGGAAAGCAGCTTGTCACAGACTATATCAGAAAGGATGGAGCCCGCTGTTCCCTTTCCCGTCAGAGAGAGGACTCCCCTGGGGTTACTTTAAGACACAATGTTCAGCTGTCATTTCTAGCTCATCTGCAGAATCTACTCAAGGTGCTTTCCACATTGTCAGGTAGACACATTTCTTTTCTCGTGCCTTTTTATTTATGAAAAAATAAAATAGCTCACAGAAGGCTGAACCAGGATTCTAAAACGAAACTCAGCAAGATATGGCCAGCAAATGAATAAATGATCTACTTGAACTGCACTGCTTTAGAGCAGGCTAAAAACAAAGCACTTTATATGACCAAATCATCATTTCAAGCAATCCCTACTTAACTCCAGTGTTCAAGTTCAAAGGGGAAATACTATCAGGATGGGCTGCTTATTGCTTTATCTCCAGGAACCTCACATGCCCAAGAAAGAGCATGTCAACACCTCTCTATAGCCTCTCACTACTATTGGGTGCTATTATCTTGTAGGGAACCTCTGAACTGTGAACACTTGGTAGTCACAAGGTTTAAGGAGAGCTATCTGTCCTTGAATTAATGGTGGAGATTCATATTTTTCCATAAGTTTATTCAAATCTTCAAGTTTACTCAAAACTGAACATAATTCTCTAAAGTTGTCATTACCTAACCCAGTAAATTCTTGCTTAAGCCCTTGGAGTTCCTTCCAGGTAAGGTAAGTGTTTTCTGCATGAGATTTCTTGATTAATGGTTGGCATTTATTAGAACAATTTTGTGGTACTGTGTTGCATGAAAACACTGCAGAAATGAAACCAACCTTGTTTTGTTCAGGGACTATTGAAAGTCTCTTTATCAGGAAAAAGATTGAAAAGGAGTCTGTGTCGGGGGCAAAAGCCTTTGGGGGGGCCTTTGGAGGCACACCCTGGCTTAGTCTTGGACGGTACCTGACAGCCTGCCAAGAGTGGCTTGGCTTAATGAGTTTCAGGAGGTAGTCCTGATTAGGCTATTTGCACATCATGCTCACAGGTTCTTGTCATAGACCAATAAATAGCTCCCTGATTGGCAAGGAGCTTTATATATATATATATATATATATATATATATATATATATATATATATATATATATTCTGTAGTATATATGCAAGAGGTAAGAGGTATGAGATATATGAGCAATGAGATAGATCTGAGAGAGAAATAAAGAGAGAATGTGCATTCTTACACCCATACATGGTGTGTGTGTGTGTGTGTGTGTGTGTGTGTGTGTGTGTGTGTGTGTGTGTGTGTTTTATCATTGCCCCCACGGGTGGTGGGCAGTGATAAGTCTGTCCAAAATGTCAAATGGATCTCACATACTAGTGGTCACCTCCTGATTGGACCAAGCACTCTTTTAGTCCACAGCTCCTCTCCCAGCCTATCCCTGATGATTGCATGTCTTCTGAGGAGCTGCCCTGCTTTCTCAAGTTCTGCATTCTATTATGCACAACTTTCTAAGATGAACTTATATAATAAGTACCATTTTGCATAAGTTGCTTAAGAATTTTCCTTCCAGATCTAGCCTTGTGTGCTTCCTATGCTTCAATTTATGTGTTCAAAATATTTATTGAATTTCAACTATGCACCTGCCTCTCAGTAAGTCAATGTATCGTTGGATCAAATTTTAAGGGGAGGAGGTTGATGATAAAGAGATCAGTGATAAAGGATGTGATGGTTAGGTTTTGATGTCAACTTGATCTTTTTAATTATCTTGGATGGGTCTCTGAGGATGGTTACCTGAAGGCAGCCTCTCAGCAAGGGGCAGGATGTAAAGAAGTTCAAAGAAGCTTGAAGTAAACATCCTTTCCTGTGTGGATCCTGTAGGAAGGAAAGTCCAGAGATTCAGGAAGCCATTAAGTCTGGGATAGGGCTGCAAAACCCCATCCTAAGCCTATATAAAGGAGAAGGAATTCTCTCTTTGGCCCTCCTTCCTGTTTGCTATTCTGTGTGTGGTGTTGGTGATGGGTTGCTCTCACTGCTCAGCCCTGTGAAAGAGGGCCAGCTTCTTTCACTGTTAGGGAACTTCCCCTCAATCTTTAGTTTCAATAAATACTTTCCTCTCCTAAATTGTGCCTGGTTTGAAGATTCATCCCAGCGGCATGTGGCTAACTACAACAAAGGAATAAACAAAATCATGATTAGAAAACTGTACAAGTGCATACTGTTTCAGGTATAGTTGTCAGAAATGCATGCTCTCATAGGGAAAGTCTGGAAGAGAACTGAATGTAGGGAGGGCCCAATCATGGAAATAACTGAAAGATGAGCATCCTAGGCATAAATCCCAAGTGGAGAGGATGCTTGAAGGGGAATTCAGTAACATCTGGGAGGCCATATTTTTAATCTCATCACAAAGCCCTTATTTTATTAAACTATATTGACCTTATGCCAGGTACTATCCAGGTACTATGCATACAAATGAGAAGAACCTAGGCCAACAAATAACATGTAACATGAAAATACTATCCAAGAAGCATATGCAAAATGCCATGGGAACACCTAGGAAGCTCATTCAACTTGCAAAGTGGGAAGCTTAGCCAAGGAAGAGGCCAGAGAAGTCTTCTTAAGTGTGACTGTTTTTTGTGGTAGGCATTTTCATGCCTATCTGATTTATGCAAACTTTAGTCACTGCACCTTGAATTCCCGTTTTAATTCTCAAATTGTTACATGGCAATAAATAAATAAATAAATAAATATAAAAATAAAAGGACAAAGATGGATCCTTCTCTGTTAGAATCACCAGTCTTTACTTCCTGTGGATGCCCAACAAATAATTTGTTATTCAGAAAGTAAAGTCTGCTGCTTTATTTGATGGGTTTTTGTTTTTTCTTTCGGTGTTTCTTTTTTGTTTATTTGTTTTTGAGGTAGGGTCTCACTCTAGCCCAGGCTGACCTGGATTTCACTATTTAATCTCAGGGTTGCTTCAAATTCATGACAACCCTCCCAGCTTTGACTCCTGAGAGCCAAGACTAAAGGTATGCACCACAATGCTCAGCTTAGATAAGTTTTAAATTGGAATATTTAGTCTGGTACCATATTTACACCAGCTACAGGTAAGAATTCAAAACTCCTTCTACACAGAAGGAGTGAACAGTACTGACAACTAATTATCTAGCAAGCTTTTTGTTATTTAC
>PVHP010009059.1:0-51594 GCA_004024765.1 Zapus hudsonius
CTTCCCCTTCCCCTCCCCTCCCTCTTCTTCCCTCCCCTCCCCTCCCTTCCCTTTCCTTTCCTGCAATTTTGGATGGAGAGGAAAATTCTACTCCTTGTGACTCAGCCTGCATACTAAGGAGCCAGGAAGATGCTAGATAGGACTCCATGTCTTTGAGTTTTCCTAGCACCTGGGGCTGGGTATCCCACTAGGTCTTGGGCCCTGGTAGTAGGGGTTTCTTAAAGTGACTTTCTCTTTCCACAAGCCACATAGTCTAGCCAGGTAGAAAGGAGGACAGAGGCAGAAAGGCTTAGCGGGAGAGAGGTGCTCAACTTTGTAGATACTGTGAAACACCCTTCAAGTTTTACAGGCATGAACAGCCTGGCAGCAGATACTTGATTATATTAGAAACATAGGACCTTCATATTAAATCACTTAATGAATGACGTATGGGCTGGACATGGGCTGATACCAACCTGTACTTAGCATTTCTGGCACTGTGCTGAATGGTATGAACTATTAACAGTTTGAACAATGTTAATATCAGAGATGACTTACCAGCATTAAATCCCCCTCACTGCAATCAGATTTCTGAACTTCTCTCATTTTTCTTTGCAAGTTTGGCAATTATTTCTGCTTTTTAAATTAAGGGGAATTTGTTCTTTTAGTTTTACTCAGCTTTTATGGTTTCTGTCACTGAATCCCACTCATAAAGAATTTGTAGCAGCAGTTATGTAATATTTGCATAAAATTCTGTGTCTTTTCATGTAGCTGCTCAGCCCTGAAAGTATATCAGGAACTAGACAGATTCATCCCGCAGTGGATTAGAAGGCCTTAGCATTTTTAAAATTTCTCCATCAGTTTATGCTAAAATATATAATCACAGTTATAAAAATTCTTCATGCTGCTCTTTTTAAATTTTTGTCTCACCCAGAAATAAACTCATCAAATTGAAGAATTGAAGCTTCATAATCTTTTACATATCTACTTTGATAGAAATAATATATATTTACATACACAGAGATACATATAATTTCAGAGATATTTGGGGTATGTTTAAGGAAGGAGCTTATTCCTAGCTTGTACCTTCTATTACTGTAACAGGTAACATTTTATTTTTGTTGTTTTCAAGACAGGATCTCAGGTAGCCCAGATTGACTTTGAACTCTCTATGTAGCCAAGGATGACTTTAAACTCACAATCTTTCTGTCCTCTCCCTCCCAAGTACTAGGATTACAGGTGTTGCTCTATCTACTACACTCAGCCTAAACATTTTACAATTTAGAGATAAAATATTGTTAAGTGAATAACTGTTAGGTGTTTGGGTCCAAGAAAAAGCAGAGTGTTTATCATTGGCTCAGAGTGCAGGGGTGCCTAGTGTTAGGAAGGAAAGAGAAGACCCAGCCTAAGGCGTTTGTGAAGGTATCAGTGGCAGTGTGAGTACTACCAGGGAATCTGGCAACTTGAGAGAGAGAGAGAGAGAAAGAGAGAGAGAGAGAGAGATTCTGATATGTTTTATGAGCTACTGGTTGTAGGGATAAAGATGCTATTTTTTTTCTTGATTTTCATTCAACAGAATTCTTAACTTAAATGTAATGGTCCAAATATAATAGCTGTGTATGTGTGTTTATTTCTCTGTAAACTATTCTTCCCCAACTCATTGATATTTTTCACTTAACTAAATTTATTAATCACACATTTACTACTAATCAGGAATTATTATGCAGATTGGCATTTTAAAACCACTCTAAGACAGGAAACAACTCTTCCATTAAAATAATTCCCAGTTGGGTTATGGTTCCAAAAGCGACGGGCTAAATCAGCCTTAGCTTGGCAAGTGAAGTCATGAGGTCTGTGCCACCCTCATGAACAACTCAGAGGAAAACACAGATTCAATATCGTATAATGGTGAAAGAAATAGCTAAAAAGGTACCTCAAGTGGCTGAATGATCACAACAAAAATATACTTTAATGTGAATACATGTATCTGTCTGCATTTAAGGAAATATAAAATAGTCAATTGTTTTCAAGAAAATGCTATAAAATACCTTTAGTTAACTACACATTTTATTTATATATATATCAACAATATGATCCAGATCATAAAATACTGGAAGCAATAATGGGCAATTGAAGTTAGCAGCTTTAAACCAAAGTTCCCAGGGGCCCACTAAACTTGGTTATCTATTGGGCAGGATACCTCTGCAGTATTTGATCCAGTCTAGATTTCACACATAGATTTTAGGAATTACCAGAATTCAAAATAACTAACAAGACAATAATTTTAGGAGGAGGTATTTTATTGACTGGAAAAGCAGCGAATAGAACTGATGCAGGATTTGGGGCCCAGGGAGGGATTAAATTCCATAAAGATGCAGAAGACCTCAGGCCCATGGACCCCAACTTTTGGGTCCTTGTCCAACTTAGTAAAGAAGTGAAAACACAGACTCAGGGAATGATAAATTATGAATTTCAAGGTTTGTTTTAGGGAGAGTTAGGATCCAGAGGGAAGGCTAGCAAGAAGGCTTTACAGGGGTACCTGGGAATTGAACCTGGGCCACTGGCCTTGTAAGCAAGAGCCTTAACCATGAGACATCTCACTTTTAGATGCTTCTATACTTTGAGCAAAATGGGTTAATGTCTGCTCCATACTATCTTTGCAGGATGTTTGTACTCACACTTAGGAAGATCAAGACAGTGCTTTTCTCTGAGTAAGAGATTAGATTTGTGTTCAGGGAGGAGAGAGAGTGTCTCGGCAGTGGCTGGGCAGTTTTGCTAACAGCTCCTCTGTGAGACTTGTGATTTGTGAGGTTGCTTTTTCTCTGCTGCCTCATATGATGCATTATTAGTTGTCTTTCTCTTTGCTAGGACAAAATAACTTGATGAAAATCTGTTTAAGGGAGGATGGGTATATTTTGGCTTATAGTTGGAGCTTACAGCTCCTTATGGTGGAGAAGGCTTCATGGCAGGACCATGTAGCAGATGATCATATTGCATCTGCAATAAGGAAGAAGTGACAAGTGCTCTCTCCTTTTTATATAGTCCAGGAGCCCAGCCCATGGAATGGTGCCCCCTGTAGTTAAGGTATCAAGAGAATCCCTCACAGGCATGCCCAGATGATTTAGATAAGTTCTGTCACGTTGACAGTAATTTAAAGCATCACATAGCCCTGATGGAGATACTCTCTCTCTCTCCTGGCACGCCACAAATGGTATTTGGAATCATTTAGAATAGCAATCTCAAAGGCTCTAGTGAGAGCCAAGCATAAGAATCTGAGCTTGCACCCCCAGCATCCGTGGAAAAGTCCAGCAATGCTTGGAATCTCAGTGCTCGGGAGGCCAAGATAGGAGAATCAGTGTTGCTGACAACCTGGTCTGACCTCACCGGTGAGCTCCAGATTCAGCGAGAATCAGGTGGAGAATGAATGAGGAGACACCTGATATTTACCTTTGGTCTCCACACATATGTGTGCAAATGCACTCCTCCTACCCCCTCCCCACACACATGCACACCTCCTACAAACGCTCTGCTGAAGAGAAATTTTAAAAAATAATAAAATATCTGGGCGTGGTGGTACACTCCTTTAATCCCAGCACAGAGTGAGTTCCAAGGTCAGCCTGGGCTACAGTGAGAGTCTACCCTGAAAAATAATGAAAAAAAAATTAACAAAACAAGCCACGCATGGTGGCTCACATCTGTTATCTTGGGAGTTGAAGGCAGGAGGATCATTCATTCATGGCCAGCCTTGGCTGCATAGTAGATTTCTGTCTCAAAAACTTACAAAACCTACTTACAAATATATTGTTCGTATAAGTGTACATACCAATACGCAGCTAATCTAGGTAAATTTTAATTTGAAGTCGTGACAGTTTAGTTAACTTAATAATAGAATGTGAGATATGAATGTGAAGATTCAAGAAAATGTATTTTTTTGGTAGTCAGAGAAAATGCTTTGCATGAAGAGAAATGTTCTTAGGATATGCTAGTAAGTTTCACTCTTCATATGCTTATTACATACAGAACATCCAGCTTAATATGTGCAAACAAGGTCCGCAGACAGCTGTTCCCTGGTGATGGGGTGGAACCCAGCGGTTGTTTGAGGTGGGACCCCGTCCACACAATGGCCCTCTTTGAGTGGCGTCTGCAGCAGGAAGATAGCTTTACTGACCCCACATTGTGGCCTCATTGGCTCTCTAGACTGTGCTTGGCTAACAAGGCGGTCAGTGTGAAGAGTCTGTTTGTGGATTGCTCTCCGAAGACATTCTCAGAAGTTATTTTTAATAAGCCAAGGACAACAGGCCTCCTGTGTTTAGTGTGTAGTGAGCCTCACTTACACTTTTCCCCCTGGGAGGGCTCTCTCTAGACTCCTCCCTACACTGCAGCCTTGAGAGTCTTAACATACAGAGGCCCTGTGTGCTCTTTGCCCCTAACTCCTTCCTACAGGGCTCTGTCACAGCCTTTTTCATAGGGGAGGAAGTGTTTGATGGATGGGCAAGCCAGATTTTAAAAGACAGTATAAAAACATCAGCTGAAATGTATTATTGCTATTTTTGTTGTGGTTAGGAAGTCCTATTGGAACTTTCTAGTATTCTGGAAATAGAAGAAAGTTCTGACCCCATCAGAAGAATAAGAATTTGTTTTAGAAAAAAAAAATCAAAAAATAAAGAAAATTGTGATTAAGATATCAGACAACAGTTTATGATGTTAGAATTATGAGCCATTAGATAGAATGCATTTTTTTTTGAAGTAGGGTCTCACTCTAGTCCAGACTGACCTGGAATTCACTATGTAGTTTCAGGGTGGCCTCGAACTCAAGCTCACGGTGATCCTCCTACCTCTGCCTACTAAGTGCTGGGATTAAAGGCATAAGCCAGCATTCCTGACTTAGAATGCATTTTGATTTTTTTATTATTATTACTATTTTTTCAAGGCTGGGTCTCACTCTAGCCCAGACTGACCTGGAACTCATTCTATATTGTAGTCCCAGGCTGGCCTTGAACTCCCATGGATCCAATCCTCCTCCCTCAGCCTGCCAAGTGTTGGGATTAAAGGTGTGTCCAGCCTAGAAAGCATTTTGTAATGATACTTACTGTTTGACCATAGGTAAATGGCTGGAGTCCAAAAGGTGTGTTTATTCTTAAGGAATATGTTCATTAAATGGTTTTTTTTTCTCTTAATAAATTTGGTAAAGAACTACTAGGTATGGCCAGTTTGTAACACTGTATTGGTTAGATTATGGTAATCTCCAAATGGGAATTTTATCTAACATGTTATAACATGTTTTATCTAACATGTCCTGTGTTGAAGCATGGCATTTTTTTCCTTTTTAATTTTAGACAGAATTTTGTTATTTCCTTTGTGGAGTATTATTTTAGACATATATTTTCTGTGTACATGATGTGCATGAATGTGTATATGCGTGTTTGTATGTCTGCATACACTTGCATGTGTGAGTGTGTGTGTGTGTGTAGGCCCAGAGATGGGCATCAGGTGCTTTCCTCAATTGGATCCCTCTTATTTATTAAAACGGGATCTCTCACTGAACCCGGCTTTATAAATTCAGCCAGTCTAGCTAGCCAGCTTGCCTTGAGGATCCTCCAGTCTTTTCCTCCTGAGTTCTGGGATGACAGGTCCACACCACCAGTACCACCACACTCAGTGTTTTTGTGAATGCCAGGGATCCAAACTCAGATATTCACACTAACATGACAAGCCCTTTACCAACTGAACTATCTCCCCAGCCTCCTGCTTTGTTTCAGATGTGTATTTGCTATATCAGAGCTGATATACATTGCCATTGTAGTTAGCATTTAGTTTATGAAGTAATTGGTGCCTAGCCTGTAGTTACCTGCTAAGTGTTAAAGCAGGCTTTTCCTGAGTGTGGTGGATAGATACACACTAGGAGGGATCGCTCTGGCTTTGCTGAATTGCTAGGCTAGCACCATTGTGACTGTGTAAGAGAGGTGGAAGCATCAGTACATCCATCTCAGGTTTCTCTTTATCTTACCCCACTGGGCTAATCCTTTAGCTCCAAGGTCAAACCTCCTTAGGGAATATGCTAGGCTTCTTTTGTGCCACACCAAGTGCTTGGCCTTGTGCTATTGCTTTTTTTTCAAATGCCAATGTTTCAGTGTTCAAATCCCAGCTTTGAGATTCAAGTTGAAAACCTCTGGGCATTAGAATTACCAGCAGAGTAATATTGTATAATTGTCTAGGAGTATCAGTTTTCCTCATCTCTGAAATAGAGATCATGTATCTCAAGATCAATGAAAGTTATTTATAAAAATTGTTAATACCCAAATGTTGAGTGCATGCACAAAGCTGCCTGTCATCTGGTCATTCGTTCAATGAAATAAAAAAAATATTTGAAATTAGATCCACAAAACCTCTTGTTCTTTTCATAGGATGCAAAAAGCATTCAGTAGTGGCCCCTCTTATCCACTTCCACTTTCTAATAATGCTCTGGAAATATTCAGATGAACAACTTAGAAGTAAGCAAATTATAAATTTTACATTGTATGTTGTTCCTAATAGACTGATGAAGTCATGAGCCATCCCTTTGTTCATTGTACCCATGTTGTATAGTCGACCCACTCACTGGTCACTTAGCTGTCTGTCTCCAGTATCAGATCTACTATCTTGATATTGCAATGCTTGTGTTCAAGTAGCTCTTTGATGGTAGCCTATCACTGTGTCTCAGTGTCTATGTCCTTCACCTCGCTTTATTTAATCACATGGGCAAATATGAGAGGGGGAGGAAGGAAGAGAGAGACCCCCTATTGACATAGCTTTTTTTAAAAAAATTCATTTGTTATTGTGGAAGAGATAGCAGAAAGAATGTAAGAGCTAAAGGGAGGGGAATAGTGTTCATAATACTAACTTCCAGATCAAAGTAGCTTTAATCTTCATGGCCTCATGGTGGCTGGTGCTGCCTACATAAGACCTGCATAATAGGAGGAAAAAAAAACCATGATGACATCAAAACAGAAGAGAAACTAGTTAGAAAGAAGGGATTCAGTAGAGAGAGAGAAAGAGAGAGAAAGAGAGAGAGAGAGAGAGAGAGAGAGAGAGAGAGAGAGAGAGAGAGGAGGAAGAGAGGGAGGGAAAAGACCTTTAAACATTTGACCAGATTGATTGCCCATTGTCTGTAATCAGCCATTCAGCTGGGAAATGCCTAGATCAGAACCTCAGGTTCCGGGTGCTCAGAAATGATGGCTTTTCTATAGTCTGTCAAGTCTGTCATTTACAAATCACTTTGGCAACCATAATGATGTCTGATCTTCAAGATTTGCTGCATGAGGGCTGGCCATGGTGATGCATACCTGAACTCACTGCTACTTGGGAGACAAAAGCAGGAGGATCCCAAGTCCAAGAGTATCATTGGTACTTGGTTCCACTCCAGCCACCAGAATTTAACGAAGACCATGTCTCAAAGTTAACAAAAGGAATAGAGCCTGAGGGCTTGCCTAGCATGTGCAAGGCTCTGGGCTTCTTTTCCTAGCATTGTAGAAAGAAAAGGATATATAATATGGAAATTAGTATTTCTGTTTAAAATCTGAGCCCCAGAATTTCCCTGTTCCCTAAGCTTTTTCATCCTTCAGTTTGTTTTTCTTGTTTAGCCAGTCAGAAGTGCCTGTATCTCTACTTCTCAGGTTGTGTAAGGTCACACTGAGCTATGACTCTCTACAAACTGATTATAGAACACTTAATGAAATATATTACTTTCCTGGACTTAAACCAGATACATTACATAAAAGAGATAAATAGAAAATGCCACCAAGGACGAGCACATCATTCGTGGCTATTACTTTAAACCTCTGTGAGGTTAATAGAGGAGCTACATTCTTGGAAAAGTTCTCAATATGCACATTACAAAAAGCCGTCCCTAGGAAAGAAAGCATAACACTTGTATTTTCACTAAGGCACCTTCTTTTCTTTTCCAATTGAATGAGAAAACTGAGATGCTGGGAACATAACACTCCCAGGAGGGCATTCTCATTAAATTGACAGGAGGATTAATATGACTGATTCAATCCCTTCTCCAGTTTCTCATATCTAAATATTACCTCTTCCTACCAGACCAGTGCCACTTCTTCCATGTAACCATCACTGGAGGAAGGCATGTGTCTCCTGTATACTCATACACCTGTCTATGATGGTCAGTCTGACTCTAGAATCATATGTCTGAGTCTAGAAGTTGTGTTTGTAAGGAAAATTTCTATTTTGAGCTCTGTGCCCTAGGTTATTTGGATAATCGTCACAGGGTTAAAGGAAAGTTGAGACTGGCCTGAAACCCCAATTATCTCATCCTGAGACCCGCAAGAGTTTTGACTGTCTCCTTCCCCCTCCCCAAACATCCAGCCACTTGGTGGGCCCCCAGCAAACCCTGAAGAGTCCAGATACTTCAAGGCCTGAGTTTATTGGAGTTCACATAATTCAGCTCTAAGGTGATAACAAGCCTGGGCAAGGAGAGACTTTAAAGGTCACAGCTCCTCTATGGCCACTGCCATCTGTTACATACCTAAAGTCACATAATTCCTGCCACCTGGGGCTGAGAAAGTCCCCCCCAACTTATCTATGCAAACCAGACATAGACAGGCTGCTGGCCCCTGCCAATCCCTTCATGAGACATCCAGACTACCTTGCCCCCACCAATGCTCTTCGCTGTTTGTCCTCCTGCCCCTCCTCCTCAGCCCTCCCCAATCTAATGAACAAGCTGTTCACTACAGCTGCCTCCCAAGAGTTCTTCCTCGCATCGGCTCACCAGTGTCCCAAGACTCTATCCACCCAGCTGCATGGATGAACCAGCGTGTTAGTGTACAATGACCCCCCCAAGTAATCCACGGACCACATTCAGTACCCATGAGAGTCCATTTTCATTCTAAACAATGAGATATACATAAAAGCATATAAGCCCATTTGTTCCAAACATCCGGGTATGAGCAGATGTAAAATAAACATCCATGTGACCTTTCAATAGCAGCAGCAGAATATTGCTGAGTCAGATGTCTGTCTCATTCCTGGAGATGGTCGTTGTACTGACTTAATGCTAAGCCCCTTCTTCCTTTGACTGAAACCTGTTTCAGTTCTTTATGCCTTTCTGAATTGTACAGTTTGCACTTTACTTTTGCTCATTTTCTTGTACTTGTTCAAATCATTTATTGATTTTTACCACCTTCTGGGTTCTTCCACATCAGTTTGTGTTGATTTCATGTAGATTTTAAGTTTCCATGTCTTTCACTCACTCCTGTCTTTTATCACACTACTCCTTGCTATATAAAAGCTTGCTCTTTAAAATTTATTCATACCTATTATGTTGTTTCATAAAATTCTCCCAGAAGTCACGAACTGCAGATAATCTCTTAAATACTTAATGACTTTGCTTTGATTCACATTAAGACTTGAAAAGTTGCCTGAACCTATTTTTTTTTTTTTTGCTGTCTGATATGAGGTCAATTTCTGTTCTTTCTATATGGTATCAAGTTTGTTGAGAGTGTGCCCTTCCCTCACTTCTGTGAAGTGTGAATTTTGTCCTGTTCAGGGGGTTGGCTGCAGGCTAGGTCTCTCCTTTGACCCCATTTGTGCTGCTGTTCCAATGCCACATGTCATAGCACTTCCTGTCTCTGAGTCCCCACTCTTGGCTGTTCTTTATGATCACCTTGGTTCTTCTTGGTCCTTTTCATTTCTACGTACATCTTAATGTTAAGACCAAAAGAAGGTCTTTGTGGGTTTAGGTTGAGAGTAAATTGGACCCGTTCAGCAAGATGGGGAGAATGGCCTCTTGGTGTTTACTCTTCAGCCTACATGACTATCTCATTTGTTTTCTTAAATGCCTCAAATATTTTTTTTTAATAAAGGCATTGTTAGAAGTTCATATAGATCTTACTTTAGATGTATGCTTATTTATCAAGGCTTCTTGTGTATGATATTAAAATAAAATTAGATTTGTGACTCTATAACATTGACAAAGAATAACATTTTAAAAAGATAACTAGCAATTTTATTTTTAAATATTTAAATTTAAATTTATCACTGCTTTTGTCTTTTAACTCTAGAAGTTTATGATTTTTGGTTGTACAAATACTGTAATGCCCCCAGTTTTTTGCCAGTTATTTGTACGGTTGTATTAATTTTTCAGAATTGATATGGCATATTCTAATTTGAGAGTAACAGATGCTCATTTTTATAGCGACTTGAACCAGGACTCATTTAGTCATGATATTTTCACTTGAGCATTTTGCCACATAACATCAGCGCCTGAAGGCAACAGAGTATCTCAGCATAGGAGAGTAATTGATCATGACCATGATCAAATCCAAAGCACCAAATACACTAATTCACATCCACTTTATTCTGTTTCATTCGGCAAGAAAGAAGATAATACATTTTGCAAGGACATCCATTCAAAACTTTAAAATCAAAGTTTAAGCTTATTGAACTTTATCATTCAAATTAATACTTTTTGCCATAGGAGGAAATATCTAGGATGACTAAATATAGTACTTGTTAATGCTATATATTTGTTAAAATATAAAAATATTTTAGATTTTAGGGCTTCTTTCCACATAGATCTCCGTTTTTTAGGGTAAAGAATGTGAAATTTTAAGCTTCTATTTATTGCCTTTTCCCTCCCTTCTGTCAGAGACTCCACCTTGCCAGGTCTGTGGGAGTTTTATGATCTGTTATCCTCTGAGCTCTGTGCATTCATTTAATATCTTGCTGTAATTTTATTGGTTTTGGAATCAAGAACTGAAAACTGAATATAGTTCAGTATTCATGTAACAAGATTTAAGGATGTTTAGTTTGTAAGTTCCTTGGGTCCCCGTTAGATTTATTTCTATTTGAGTAATGCGTAAAACGGAGGGAAGGAAATCAAACACTGCATATGGCTTCTGGACGTATGTTGGAATAACAAAATCCAGTCTGGTCAATGAAAGCTTTCAGAAAATAGATTTACAGGAAAACAAGAATTCTTTTAGAATAGATCAAGAAGAGTTTTGCCCTAAACCTTAATGTCAGTCATACTATTTTTCTCTTCTTATTCTTTGTTGCCTATTTTATTTATTAAAGATAATTCTTTTGGGTTTGTTGCTGTTATTACTTCTTTTTATTTTTTAAAGGCAATTTCTCGCTCTAATGCAGGATTTTTGGGCCAGGGAGGGATTAGATTGCATTAAAGATGCAGGAAAAAAAGTTAACAAATAATTGAAAACACAGAGAAGGGTAATATATGAATTATAAAGTTTATTTTAGTGTGAGTTAGTATCCAGAGAGAGGATAAGCAGAAAGGCCTAAGCCAAAAGTTGTTCTCCCTCCCCTGGCTGGGAAGGGAGAGGGGATACAGAGAAAATCTCCCCTCCCATAAGGGAAAAGTCTGGCCACACACAAACAGAGAGAGAGAGAGAGAGAGAGAGAGAGAGAGAGAGAGAGAGAGAGAGAGAGAGAGAGAGAGAGAGAGATAGCAGGATAGCCCAAGCCAAAAGATCTCCCTCACTCAAGAGGCCTCTCTGAGAGGATTAAGAGAGAGCAGGGGCTCAGAACTTCAAGAGAGATGTGTCCGGGGCCCAGAGAGACTCACACACATGTTTAGAGTCCTTTACATGGGTCAAACATCCAATTAGGATGAGCCTCATCATCAGACTCAGGTATGTAAGGGAGAAACCTGATTGGTTGGTGGGTTCAAATTGCTAACTCAGGGAGGGCCAGCACACAGGAAGAACTGAAGAGACAAGAAGTTGTTGCTTGTAGTCATCTTGGATGAGACGGGGTCAGACATGGGTTCTAGGTCCTGCCAGGACAGGAAATTAGGATAGAATGTTAGAAAAAAATCAGTAGATCAGCTGTCCCACTGCTGGAAACCTTTCCAGAGGATTCCATATCCTACTTCAGAGAGTCCTGCATTTCATTGCTGCTGTATTCAAAACTACAGTGAAGTACAATCAGCCTAGATGTCCACTACCACGTGAAGGCGTCATGAAAAAGCAATACATATGCACAACTCAGAAGTGAAAAAAGAAAAAAGTTCTTAAACTAACAGACACAGAATAGTATGAAAATATTAGTTTGAAGAATATGTAAAAAGAGAATTTTAAATATCACACAAAATAAAGGGAAATACTTATGAATTTAATATAAGTTAACACATTCACATATCAAATAGTTCATCAGTTTGGATTCAGTCTTGGAAACATAAAGTATGTGCATTTCAAACAGGAAAATATTCATTACAGTGGAATTAGTTGTTCCAATTGTTGGAAGGTCTAAAATGTGGCTTGCAGGGTCTTCCTATGGAACAGCTTCCAGAGAGTACATAACTCAGCTGTGAGTTCAAAACATACCCCTCACTCGCCTTCATAACCCCACGGTACATACCGTAACCTCACCGCGTAGGGACAAGGGAATAAAGAAGTATAACCCGTTATAATATATACAAAATCATAAAAAAAAAATCCATGCCCCTCTACCTGCAATCCCGTGGTCACGAAGGCCTGATTACCTACGCCACTGTGGTCATGGCCAGCGACATGACAATCACGCTGGTGTGCGTGTGCACGCGCGTGCATACCATGGTACACATGTGGCGGTCTGAGGACAAGCCTGCCCTGCGTGAGCCGGTCTTGCTTGTGGTTACTTTGGTTTTGACCACCTTGCTCCCTGTGCATGGTCTAGCTGGGATCACAGACCGGTGCCTCACTTCACATCTGGCTTTTCACAGGGGGCGTTTGAACTGGAGCCCCCAACAGGCCTGAAGCAAGTCCCCTCCCCCCCCCCATTAAAGACTTCTTTCATTGTTTCCAGGACTGGAAGTGAATCTAGGCAGGTTTGTAAATGCTAAGCAAGCACTCCAGATCCTTTCTAGTCAAAATAGCCCCAAGGGTGGAAAAAAAAAAGTTTCAATTTCTCTTTTTCTTGTGTTATCATGGCTGCCTTGCTTCTATTGGCAGAGCCTAATTGTCATCTGAGATTCTAACCCTAGGAGAGGTTTCTGTCTTACTGACCTTGCCAGCTACCTAGACTGAGGGTAGAGAGCCAATGAAAGAAACATTCACAAAGAGCACAGGGGGAGTTTGTCTAGTCTAGTAACTGTAGTCCCGGAGAATGTAAACAGGACTCAGTACACAGTCAGCTGAACAGAAATCCACACACTGAAGGCCTGTCCACCTCTTTTTAGTTTCCCGGTACAACATGTCTACTTCTGACCGAAAATTATAAGGCATGCCAAGAGGGAAGGAAAAACAGTCACCAGACCCACACTCAGCCAAGACCCAGATGTGTTGGAATTCTCATGATGGGCAATTAAAAGTAACTATAATTAGCGTGTTAAGGGCTCTCACTGAGGAAGTAGACAAGATGCCAGCACAGGCTGGTTACTCAGGGGTAGAGAAGGAAATGCTGAGAGTGGAAAGGAAATGGTGAACATCGAAAGTCCTGACAGACACAAGGAACACCTCAGTGTGCCTATAAATGACACTGTTGAAGGAAGAGTGAATGTGAGGCAGGGAAATAGAAGTTGCCCACATTGAAATGCAGCGACAATAGCAGAAAAAACAAAATGGAGTACCTTGAGGACTGTGGGGCATTTAAGAATATGCAACCTACCCGTCACTGGGTAGGTGAAGGAATGAAAAAGGAAAAATGGGAGAAAATCATATTTAAAGTGATAATGGTCAAGAACATTTCAATGTCAAAAAAACCAAAAAACAAAAAACAAGGACACAGAAACTCAGAGAATACTGGGTGACAGAAATACCTAAATAAGCAGACAAATATGCAAAAACCAAACACCTTCAACCCATCCGAGACAGAGCATGTTCAGGCTGTCATAAAAAAGACAAAAAAAATAACTTTAAAAAATTAATTAAATTATTTATTGGGGGACAGACAGAGAGAATGTGGGCAGCATGCCAGCGTCTCCTGCCACAGCAAACAGACTGCAGACACAGGTGCCACTCTGTGCATCTGGCTTTCCATGGATACTGGGGAACCGAACCAGGCTTAGCAAGCAAGTGCCCTCAACTGCTCAGCCAACTTTCCAGCCCCAGAATAATATCTTGAAATGAGCTGGGAGAGGAGGGCTGGGGGACAAGACTATGGAGGTCTGTAATGGTCAGTCTTGACTGTCCACTTGGAGTGCTATGATTAATAAAGCACACACACCTCTGGGTGAATCTGTGAGTTGCTTCTCTGGAGCGTTAAGTAAGGGAGGAATACCTGCCACCATCCGACACGCTGGAGGCCCTGTTGGAATGAAAGGGGAAAGAGGAAGCCCAGCTCTCTCTTGACTTCTGCCCTCCTGGAGCTCAGCAGTTCTGCTCTCAGGTTCTGTCTGTGTTGCCTTGGACCCAGAAGGGAGCCAGCTGACCAGATACTGAAACCTGAAGTGGTGAGCCCAAACAAATCTTTCTTACTTTAAATTAACTTTCTGAGGTGTTTTGTAACAGCAAGGAAAAGTCCAACGATAAGAAAGGTGGCCCATTGTTTTTGTTTTTCTGAGGTGTAGGGTCTTATGGTAGCCCAAGCTAACCTGGAATTCACTATGTAGTCTTAGGGTGGCCTTGAACTCACAGCGATCTTCCTAACTCTGCCTCTCAAGGGCTGGGATTAAAGGCATGCACAACCATGCCTGGCTAGAAAGGCAATTTATAATGCAAGGTGTGCATATGTATTTATGTATGAGTATGTATGTGGTGTAGACAGCTCCACAGTACTGGTACAGCCATCCAACCAAACGGGTTTTATGAGAGGAAGGCATTTATTTCAAGTTTACAGATCCAGAAGAAGTTCCATCCGCTGCGGGAGAAGCTGGCTCTCATTCTTAAATCCAAGCAGAGAGAAAAACCATCATCAGCCAGCAAACACCTAAAAGCAGCAAGAAAAATCAGCCAGAGTTCAGATTGCTCTGCATACTTTTGGGCTGGAATCAGACCTGCCTCCAAATACACCTTTGGGCTGGATCTCAGGATTTGCCCCCAGTGACACCTCCTCTAGCCAGGAAGCCGGAGACCCAATTTATAAGCTTTAATAAAACACCTGAGTCTATGGGGACACACATTCACATTCAAACCACCACTCTATGCATGTATGTATATATGTATGTATACATATATAATTATATATAATTTTTAAATTTGGCTTTACATGCTTCTTTTAAATGTCTATTATATAGAATCTAAAAGATGATACGATTAAATAATACCTAATATCTTCTTGATCAATAGGTAAGATTTAGTAGGAATAAGGAAAGGACATAATTCATATTATTAATTGCATAATAATAAAGTATCACAAGGAGATACTAAAAGTAATTGTTCTCAAGGACAGAATAAGATGACATGCTGGGTAGTTCACAAAGTTCATCAGTGACACGGAGCAGTTAGTTTACACATAAGGAGTCAGCTCGCTTTCCTGTTGAACACTCATCATTTTTGTCTCATCTCTAACAGTTTTCACCCCCCCTCACCCAGAGTCTATTTCTCTGAGACCATGACAAGGCCATCTTCATATCGGCCATGCCCTGAGTAGACATCTGTTCTCACTCAGCAGGTGCCTGTCATCTGCAGGGATTTCCCAGTGTCCTCTCCGTTTCTGCAGTTGCTCTGGCTTGTCTTCCCAGCATCTGTGCATTCTTTATGGAAGAGATATGTGCTACCTTCCGCTTGCTTCAAATCCTCTGTGCTTCTCACATTGCCAGTAGAAGAAAATCCACCACTTCAGCCTGTCTTTCAAGGACTTCCATCTGCTTCCCTAAACTAGATTTTTTTTTTGCAGTTTCCAGGAAGTGATATCCCATGAAATATTTTCCAAACTTATTAGACAGAAATATCCACTTATTGTCCCATGGGTGTCTAATGTTCTGCAGAGTACAGTTTGGGAAATGCTGGGATTGGAGGAGGAATGTGAGCATTTGGGAATGAAGCATGAGGGAAAGGCCATCCCAGTAGTAATAAGCATGGAGAACAGGCCAGCTGCATATGAGGTCATGACATACATTAGTAGACAATTCTCCAAATGCTGATTTCTTCTCCAAGATTTTTAGAGTGATCCCCTGTGTCTGTTTATAATCTGAAAAGACTCTGTCATGCAGAAAAATAGGAGGAAAACCCTTCCGCCCTTAATCTCAGGAGGAACGATTTCAACCATGTTTCTGGAAACTTGCATTGGCATAACTTAAAGTCTTCCAGAGAGCTCAGTTTTATTTCATGTACAGTTATATTTTATTTTGACAGTGTGAGTGCAGGATTCTTTTGCAAAATATTTGAGTACAGTGTATTTTCATTTCCTCTGAATTTTTGAATTTCTCTTTTTTACAGCTCTCCTAAACATTTTTGTCTTTATTCCATTGTCAATCTAAAATATGAGTAAATTTGATAATGTTCCTTTTTTACAACTTGGTTTTGTTTTACATTTTTTTTTGAGAGAGAGAGAGGGGAGGGAGAGAGAGAAGGGGGAGGGAGGGAGGGAGGGAGGGAGAGAGAGAGAGAGAGAGAGAGAGAGAGAGAGAGAGAGAGAGAGAGAGAGAGAGAGAGAGAGATTTTCACTGTGTAGCTAGCCCTGGCTGACCTGGAACTTGCTATGCAGATCAGAGCCTGGAATTCATAGTGATCCTCCTGAGTGCTGACATTACAGATGTATGTCACCTTGCCTGAATGTGGGAATGGTCCTATCACAAAAGCTGTGGCTCATTCAGTATTCTTTCATTTGTCAACTTTGAAACTTTCTTATGACTGGAAATACCTTTATTAACTGAACTAGAGATCATTAATTATTGTTGTATAGTTAAAGAGTACTAACTATATCACTGCAAAGTGACATGAAACATCAAAACTACGAACTATAGATTGTTTTATGTTTTAGGTAGTATATTCATTTCTTTAAACGTTTTTAGTAAAAGTTGCAGAGCCTGAGATGTGGGGACAATTTGAGAGGCTGGTGCAAATAGAAGTAATGGCCTGTTATGTTGGACTTCTTGGGGACAAAGTACATAGCTGTACATGGAACATTTTGATGGGCTAAAACAGACTGCTTTTAGGCTTCACTCACTGGGAATCCCACCATCCTTCAGGGTCCAAATCCAACTGGCTCTAGGTCTGCGTATCACCTGGGCTAGCAAAGAGGGCAGGTATATGCTTACTCCACCCAGCAAGCTCCCAGATTAGTTCTATGTAATATATATATATATATATATATATATATATATATATATATATATATACACACACACACAAACACACACACACACACACGCCTAAGCATTTACTTTAAGGTTATACTTTTGACTTTTTCAGTAGATGTAGGGTTAGACATGGAATGGTAGGTGGAAATATTTAGGTAATCCATAATCTAAATGTGTTACGTGCAGTGAAATGAGTCTTTTTTACCTGACATTTTTGATTAAAAATCTGAAGTCACCATTTCTGTTATTACGTATTGAAAACAAGTCAGTGGTCATATTTCCTTAACAAGAGAATGTGATATAAATGAGTTTAAGAATTCTGCCTGTGACTTTGTTTTTCTATTAAGATGCAGTACCATTTTTAGTTTGATCAAATGAAAATACCAAATTTAGGTAAAGCGATACTTTATATATGTTGCCATGAAAAATAATCCATATGTTGGATTCATTCACCTTTTAGAGTGTTTTCTTTTTTATGTACCCTCTTCAGTATAACATACCTGTTTTGTAGGTAATAGTATATAGAGGGAACTTTATGATGTCTTCATCTGATGTCAGAGCTTCTTGTTAATATTGAATTCAGTTGGTAGGTTGTCTAACGTAATTTCATGATCAAAACAAAGGGGAAGGGGCTAGGGAGAGGTGGCTCAGTTGATAAAACATTTACCACACAACTATGAGTCCTGGAATTCAGATGCCCAGTTGAAAACCAAAAGCTGTGGTAGGCTTCTGTCATTCCAGCACAACTAAGGTGGGTGGAAAGGGACATAGATGGATTTCTTGGACGTTTGTTAATGAGAGACCTCTCTCAAAAGAGGTGGAAGACAAGGACTGACCTGACAGTTGTCTTGAGACCTTCACACGTAACTCTGTAACACACACACTCATGCATACATACATACACTCCTGTGTACTACTAAATAAAGAAGTTTTGAAAATGAAGAAAAGGAAAAGAAAGATACAATGCCACTAAAAATTCCATTAGAATCACGACTTGTTAAAGTAAATTTCCTGTTGAAATAAACAGAAGTTAACTGATTAACTCCTAGTTTTCAGTTACTGTATTCTTTTGTAGATAAATATTTTTGCTGAAAAATATTGTTGTAGAGGTGAGAAAATTTTCCACTTTTGAAGGTTTGATAATTAAGTCTGAAATAAAGTGACAGTAGACAGATTTAACAGGAGAAAAGTCATTTTAACTACACGCATGCACATGGGAACCCCAGAAAATATGAGTCTTAGAAATAGGTGGTTGAAGTTTACGTAGTATCTTGAGCAACAGAAAGGAACAGGCTATTGGTCCTTCTTTGGGGGTTATGGTAACAAGTTATGGGAGGTTGATGGGCAGAAACGTGGGGACAAATAAAGGTTGTCGTGTTATGCTGATGGTCTCTCTGGTAACAGAAACTGTCTGAAACAGATCTCAGAATTGGTGATGAACCAGGACAGTCTGCGGCGTTGATCTTCAGTCTCTTTTGAGGTACAGTTTTCCTTATCTAGTGAGTCAAATTCTCTGGAAAAGGATTCATGGTAATTTAATGTAATTCTATTTTTTAAAAGTTTCATTTACTTTTTAGTATCTTTATTACCCATAATTAGATACATTGTATGAGCAAATCTTATGATAGTACCCCATTTCCCTCCTCCTTGTGCCCAATCCACTGGGGATTCCCCTCAGTGGGCATACTGTATCAGTCCATGTTGTAGGGGGTTATGAATTGCTCTGGAGAAAGCCAGTTCCCCCCACCCCCTCTTTTGTGTGTTGTTGCTGAGGGGGGCAATGTCTCTGGATATTCTCCCCCACTGTGGCTCTTAACAATCTTTCCGCCCCCTCTTCTGCTCAGTTCCCTGAGTCATGGTGGGTGAGTTTTAAGTTTGCTTTATTGTTAAGATCTTAAGTGTCTTTGGATTTCTGCTTTGGGTTGTGTTTGGATATTGTTGGTCTCTGTCTCCATTGACCTTTCCTGGGTTATCTGACTTGCTATGGTGATAGGTCTCCTGTTTATCTCGCCACTTTCTCATAGCTTTCATTTGGGGCCTAGATGCTAGGCCTGGGGTGGTTCATCTCTTGCCAGGATGTCAGCCATCATCCCATGGCTTGTTGGTGGAATTGGGTTATCTTGAGGTTCTGTCTTTGGACCCAGAAAGAAATTTCAAACAGTCTTCCTCACAGTGCCTCCCAGAGAAAGGAACAAAAGACAAGAGTTTGTCCTTTCTTGAGACAGGCTCCTATGTAGCTCAGGCTGGTCTGGAACCCTCTATCTTCCTGCCTGTGTATCTGGAGTGCAGGGATCACAGACGTGGGCCACCAGACCCTGTAGGAGACCTTGATTCCGGGGCTGCTTCTGAGCACCCTAAGTCCTAAAGGATTCAGCATGCCAAAGTCCCAGACTTCAGGGTGTTGTTTTCTGAACCTCAATCATTCCTTTAAGACAGATTTTAGGTATTCTATTTCTTACACAATTTCTCTGACTTAGATTACTAGGCTGACCCATATTTTAAAAATCTTTTTTTTCTGAATAGTAACAGTCACAGGTATGTGTCTGAAAAGACAAGACTGCTGAATTCGATCTCTACTTTCTTTGTACTGTTATGTAGTGTTATGTTCTTTTGTGCTGTTTCCATCACTTAAGGGAATGAGATCGCAAATTAAATTCTGGACAGACTTAAGATTCATTCCCCTTGGGGTTTCTATGGGTTTAGGTATGCGGATGCTATGAAGTAATTAGTGGTGCCTCATTAGGATAATACAGGAAGAGTGGTAGGATTTACTTCCTCCTTGACCTGCTGGAGGAAAGAAAAAGGTGCATTCCACTAATTATCCTTCCTTATGCTTTTTATAAAACTGAATTGCATTGGACAATAATACATACCATACAGAACAAATGAGTGGAAACTTTATAAGTGATCTATTTCTCTAATTATAAACTGTTTAAGCATGCTTTTAACCCTCGATTTAACTTCGTCCTCCTGCTCGCTGCCTGAAGCCCTTTGTCTTCTCCTAATTCTACTTTGTAGCCTACTAATTTCCCGGGTTCTGTTCTTCAGTAAATAAGCCTCTCATTCACTAATTTGCTTGGGTTTAAAAGGAAGGTAGGATTTAGTGGCTCAGACTTTGGCTTGACCAAGATTTAAATTCCACTTATCTCAGAAGAAAAATAGCACCACAGACACTTTGTGTCTCAAACTTTGACTGAAAAGGAGACGAATCAAAAGCAGCCTTAGACTAGGTCAGCGGGAAAGGAGGCAGTTACTACTGTTCAGTTTCTAGTTAATTTCCGGCAGGGTCCCCCCTCCCACCCCTCCATCCCCCAGTGACCATTCTGAAGGGCTTCTTCTCCTCTGGGCCTGAAAGCACACTCTATCCATCGTTCCCACCTGGGCTGCCTCCCGAAGGGCACCCCTCCACTCCCTGGCCTTCACTGTGACACATGCTTTCTGTCACCTCTCTCTACCGTATGCAGATCACTGTAGACTAAAAGCAAACACAACTCCCATCATTGTGCCCCTGCATTCTCACGGGCAAGACTGAGAATATGTATCTCCACTTCTGTTGTCAATTGGCAAGGTTCTCATCCGTCTAAAATATGAAAATAAATGAGAAAATGAATTGAAAAGCAAAGGGCTATGCACAAAACAAGGTGGTGATGGTACTAGTGGTCTTTTCTGATCAGAAAGAGGCAGTGAAAACCAGTGTAGTCAGTACAGAGCAATGGTGATGAGAAGAATAGAAAGCAGGTGGACACTAGAGTGGAAAAGGCAAGATTGGCTCATACATTGTATATACTTACAATAAAGATACTAAAGAAAGGCTTGGCACCTTAACTTCCTGAAATCAGGTAACATGTGACTCAGTCATAGGAAGAAATATTATATTGATCCAAACTGTGCCTTACCAGCTCCAACTTCAAGTGGAGAAAACGGGTTTAAATCAAGCAACCAAGGACATTTAATACGGTTTTGGAACTAAGTGGGCATTTGCTAGTGGCGGCAAATAAAGGTGGCTGTGGGGTTGTCTTTTCTAAAGACACTTGACCTTTGGGACTGTTGATTTTTGTAACTGATGCATGGAACATCATATATAGAGCACTTCTTTTTCCCTGGTGATATTAATGTTCTTTCTCATGTTCCTTATTTGTATGAGATCCTTTTTTTAATGAGAGAAAATACGGAGGCCAACAGGGGTAGGAGTTGGATTGAATTCAGAGACTCCTCGGTGCCTTGGATTTGACTTTACAGGGACACTACTAGCTGGCTTCCGTTTGCTGCTGATATTTTCATTTGATCTCGCCAAGACTGTAAGAAGCAATGTTATCAACTTCTCAGGACTTTCTTTTTCACCAGTTTTTAATTGTTTGTTTATAGTAATCCGCCATCTGTAATGAAGTTAGTCTAGCAATAAAACCCCCTGGATCTGG
This sequence comes from Zapus hudsonius, assembly GCA_004024765.1. Classification (NCBI taxonomy): domain Eukaryota; kingdom Metazoa; phylum Chordata; class Mammalia; order Rodentia; family Dipodidae; genus Zapus; species Zapus hudsonius. The sequence goes on from PVHP010009059.1 coordinate 21,571, forward strand.
ATTGTCAAATACAAAACCGTCTTGACCTTGCATTCCAAAGGTATTGTCTCATGTTTATAACCACCTAGGTCACTGTTCTTCCTTGTTCCTTCTCAGAGAAACAAGGATCCCAGCGAGCGGGGCGTCCTGTGATGTTTGGAATGGGAAGCTTTCTGCAGGGCTTGCTTGTGGTGCTGGCTTCTCTCCCAGTTTGTGGATTCTGACAATGGAGTAATTGAGGCCTGGAGAGGGAGCGGCGAGAGCCCTCCGAGGGCTTTGTAGCGCACACCGTCCTTGGCAGCAGCAGAGGGCTGTTTCACGTTCGCCTCCACGGGGGCCACGGTTTCCAGCAGGACAATTAAAGTCCACATGCCAAGTCTTCACGTTATTGGTAATGGCTTTTTGCTTGTATAGTGCACGGCAATAAATTACACCAGGAGGGACTCTGAGGGGAGTGCTGGGGAAGAAATACGTTCAGGCACATGTTTTAGTTGTGCACTATGCTAATTACACAGAGCCACCAATGGGTCCCCGGCTCAGTAGCGATCTGTAAGCCTCTTTTATTTGCTCATTGTAAACCTTTGTGGAAAAACTTCATTTCTTGAGCGGTAAGAGCTTCAGTTTTCCAATCCTGTTTCTGTCTTGAATGAGCCGATTGTTTATTCACAGTAAAGAGCGTGTCTGATACTGTTGAGTCGTAAATACAGTTGAGTGCCGGCGCTGACATGCTTGTGGAGTCCAAGAAGTCCACTCGGAGGGCGTCTTGCATCCGGGCCACCATTGCTAAAACTGAAGAAGGAGATTGTGAGGAATTTCTTCCACCTCATCCAGTCATTTAAAAGTTTCCATGTGTGTTTTAATGGCGTTGTGTCTCGGGCGTACCAGCTGTGGACTTGGATCTGCTTCTGGAACTACTTTATCTTTAGGATGATGGTACATGAGGCCCCCATTTAAAGGATCCTTAGGGGTAACCTGTTCTACTAGGCCTTGCAGTTCTTTAAAAAGAAAAAAGTACTTTTTCAGAAAGGGTGTTGTTAGCCAAACAGAGATGAAGCTCTCAGTATGAGAATGCATGCTCGTTAACAAATCATCCCTGGTTTTCCTTAAGATAATATGAGAAATTACGGAAGTTTTCATGAATTGAATGTTTATTTTGGACAGAAACATTTGTTTGCAAAATAAAAAGAGAACTTGCATACTTAATTTTACTTTAAATATACATTAAATGCTAACACAGAAAACTGGCTATATGAAGTATTGACATTTCATTTCTCATTGAGTAAAATGCTAAAATTCAGGAGCACTCTTCCTTCTTTTTTAAAAATATTTTATTTATTTATTTGAGAGAGAGAGAGAGAGAGAGAGAGAGAGAGAGAGAGAGAGAGAGAGAGAATATGGGCACACCAGGGCCTCCAAGCCACTGCAAATGAACTCCACACACATGTGCCTTCTTGTGCATCTGGCTGTCTATGGGCACGGGGGAATCGAACTCTGTTCCTTCTGCATTGCAGGCAAATGCCTTAGCCGCGAAGCCATCTCTTCAGCCCGCACTTTTCCTTCTTAATTGCTGGTATTCATTAATTCTAATGAATTAATTTATGGCTTTTATATTGGAGCCCACTTATTTATTATTACATTTCAAGGTATTGTAAAAGATGTCTTAAGTAGCAATCTTTTGTTAGATATAGATTCTACACACATAGAACGGCTTTTCATTTTTTTGATAGACGTTTTCACTGGACAAACTTGAAATTTTATGCTCATCAATTATTCCTTGTATGGTTTGTTCTTTGTGATGGATCTAAAGTCATCACAACACCCTAGATCACCCAGCTTTTCTGTAATGACTTAGAAGGCTTATGGTTTTGTGCTTTGAGTTCCTTCTTGTGGAGGGTGTAGTCTGTCTTGTTGCCTGCGGAGATAAAGTTGTTCAACACCCTTTGATGTATACACTAACTTGTCTCCATTGTCAAAGGTCAGTTGAGTATATTCTTGAGATCTGTGATCTGTTCCTGGGCTTTCTGTTGCATGACATTGATCCATTGTCTGATTCTTCCACCTGTACCTTGATTACTGTAGTTTCACGGTAGTAAGCTGGGTGGTGGTACTTCTCCAATATTGGTGTTCTCCTCGAGTGTGTTGAGTATTTTCTCTATAAATCTCAGAATCAGTTTATGGTTATCCTATAAACACGCATTCTACTTTTCATTCTGTTGAGTCTTGTGATGCAGTTGGGAAGAATTGGGGTTGCAGTTACCTTCTCGTTGCTGGGACAAAGCACCTCACCCAAAGCAGCTGGCACAAGGAACGTTTTTTTTTATTTTGGCTTACAGTCTCAAGGGGAAGCTCCATGATGGCAGGGGAAAGCATGGCATGAGCAGAGGCTGGACATCAGCTCCTTGTCACAACAGATGGAAAACAGCAGCAAGAGAGTGAAGCCAACTCTGGCAAGAGGGAACTGGCTGTATCACCCCCCAAGCCTTTCCCCCACCCCAGAAACATACTTCTTCCTAAAAGACCCCACCTCCTAAATTGCCATCAGCTGGAGACCAAGCATTCAAATATATGAGTTTATGGGGGCATCTGATTCAAACCATCAAAATTGCTATCATTATACATTAGATTTTAAAAAATGAATTAAGTTTTCTAGTTGATAGGGCTAGGAAAGTCATGTCAATTAAAGTGACTTTTCAATCAGTGGAACATGTATTATCCACAGACAAGATGGAGCTGGAGGGATAAATGAAAACCCAGTTACAAAAGTCCACTTATGTGAAAACAACAACAACAACAAAAATTCACCCATGGCCACTACTATTTACTAACTACAAAACTAGAGGTATTTTCTATTCATTGCCTCAGTTTAACTTGAAGGAACAGTAAATTAGCAGAGGAGTTAATCCTGGGGAACTGCCCTGACAAAGCACGAATGAGAATGTAAGCAAGTTGGAACCCATTTTCATAGTTCAAATAAGAAGTTAACATGGCCTGAGAGCGACCAAGGGAATGGAGGAAAGGGAGACTCTGAAGAGCTTGTGAATAAGTGGGATGAGTCCAGTGGTTGAGAAATTGAGGAGTTGAGAAGCATGCACAGGTTTGTGACGGGGGAGATACCATGGATAGTGTAGGCAGCCTGCAAACCTGGAGAATAAGCAAAAATCATAAAGTTACAGGAAAAACAGTGCACACCATTATAGGTGTTTTGGATGTTAGATACGCATTTACCAGCTATAGGATTTTGTTTTGGACCTACCACTAATTTGGAAAGCTGAAGCAGGGAGATATTGCCCAACACAGCAATTTAATAAAGATTTGTTTATGCAATTTTCTGTGTCAGGTACTAGCTGAGTGAGAATCAGATCTTTTTGTTTGCTTGTTTTTGTTCGATTCTGCAGAGAGAGAGAGAGAAAGAGACAGACAGACAGACACAGAGAAAATGGGTGTGCTGGGGCATCTAGCCACTACTCCAGATACATACATGTGCCACTTTGGGCATCTGGTTGTACATGGGTACTGGGGAATTGAACTTAGGTTGTTAGGCTTTGCAGGCAAACACCGTAACTGCTGAGACATCTCTCCAACCTAAGAGCCAGATCTTCATACATCATTTATTCTCTAAACAGCCTTGGTGGGAAGGTGTCAATAGAAATCCCATTTTATAGATGACAGAATGAAGACTTCGATTTATTTTCCCCAGGGCTTAAAGCTAATATGTGAAATGGAGATTCAAGTTCATGTGCATCAGGCTGAAGTTCCTCTCCAAGCAAAGGGACAATAAACATTTATGACCTAGATAGCCTATCAACTTTCACTAGTTTCATTTATAACTCAGCTTCTGGCTTCTGAACTGGCCATGGTTTGTTAAACTAATGCTTTGCACCTGCTCTTTCCCTAGCCCATGAATATCATCTTGCCTTTTGATTGATTCTCTTAGGGATGTAAGAATCTTTTAGGTTTTCCCCTTTAACAAACTATTAACATTTTTAAATATGTGCTTTCCCTGGAGAAGAAAGTTTATAACACAGATATCAGCAATTCACACCCTTCATTGCAGAGTATTAATTCATAGTTTACATATACCAAACACAGTGAAAACATCTGCTAGGAAAAGACACACATCAACCACCTGCTTCATGTCATCTCTGCTTTTGTTTTCAGAAACCTCTGAGGAGAAGATATAGCAGTGATTTCTAGCCTAAATGTGGTGGTGGGTAATGTGAAGGATTCTGCAAATCTCAGTGTAGACTGTGTGTTGAATTAATGGAACATGACTCACTCACATTGTGTTGTTGTTTTCCAAATGTATATTGGAGCAGTTCGTCCCAATGAAACTCAAATGCATTTAAACAGTTATAAAACTCATGCTAATTTTTTTTTGTTTTAACCCATTCTTAGTCTATTATCAAGAAGTGGACCTTTTGTTACCATTGATTCTGAAAACAGATGCCCAGAATTTTGCCATAGAGTTCCAGGGTTTAGCAAACGCTTTCAGGGCTATTGACGTTGGGAAGAGAAGCTTAAATCTTTTTAGAAAACGGTTCTTGGCCTTGACTTCTTTCCTTTTGACCAGATCTCTAGCGGGTATTTCCAATTGGGCACAATGCTTGGATTTGCTCTGCCTTCTGTATTTCTGTTAGGCTCTTCCTAGCACGCTTCTCAAAGAGTTTGTCCTGCCTGTTCTGGAACAGTGGTTGAAGCTTATCCTTCCTGTCATCCCTAGGTGATGACTTCTCTTTCAGAACTCTTGAGACCTTTACTATGTCTCTGTTTTCATGAAAGGATTTTTTGTTTTACTATCTCAAATAGTTTTAATATTATACCAGCTTGTGTCACCTTAGTGATATGAATTGTTTGCTTTAATGAGGTCACATATTTTCTGAATAATTAAAATTGAGACATTTGTGACTGACTGAGAGCAATGGCAATTCATAAAATCATGCTAATTTTTTCTACAAATGATGCTGCTGCTTAATGGTTCTGAAAATTCTGCATTGAGACATTTTCTTCATTGAGACATATATTTCAGTTCATAGAACCCAGCCCTGGGGTTTATTTTGTTTGTTGAATGTACTAGTTTTGACAGCTAGAGAGTAAGCAGTGTCCATACCTTATTTGGGAGATATTTATCACAATAAGTTAATTGATAATGATTGATAGTGTGTCCTATTTATTAAAGAACCTATTTGGCTTGACATGGCTTTAGGACAATGAAGGTAGGTTAACATTTTAAACTATTGAGTAGCTAAAGTCACTAAATTGAATAAATATCCTTTCTGAAAAATCTAGAAACAGTGCTAAGCAGATGTTTCAGTGGAGAAAGTGCTTGGTGTGCAAGCATGGGGACCTGAGTTTGGATCCTTAGTAAAAACCGGGCATGGTGGTGATGTGTACCTGCAATGCCAGGGCTGGGGAGGTAGAGACAGGAGGGACCCTGGGGCTTGCTGCTGGTTAGCATGTCTAGACAAATCAGTGAACTCCAGGTTCAACGAGAGACTTATTTCAAAAAAAAAAAAAAAAGGAAAACGCCTGACATTGACCTCTGGCTCCCACATGCACCCATGCAAGAGCACCCACACACTCCTCATCCCCTCTGCCCACACCTACAAGTTCGCTGTCTTTCTGAGCATAGAATCACACTGCGGAGCACGCCACAGAATTCATCACAAATGTTCTTAGAGACCACTCAGCAACACTACCACCCACTAATTTTCTTTCCCTTTTCTTCTTTGTTTGTTCTTTCTCTAGCGGGCCAGTAAAATATCTGGAGCAGAGAGAAATTTTTAGATGCGAATCGCATTAGTACCCTTGTTGGATTTCACATCCATGTGTTCTGCCTATCCTGAAAGTATTATGTGTGTAGCATTTGCTCTCTTTTGATTCTTGAACTATGGGCTTGAGACGCAATGAGAATACAGACCTATTTTGGCATTTATGTCACTAAAAGTCTGGAGTGATCCCAGCCCTTTCCTGCTGGATGTAAAGGAGGTTCTATTAGTGCCTTGTCTGTGCTCCAGAACAGATGCTTCTTCCTGGTTGGCATCAGCCAGCAGCCAGGAACTGAAGGTAGCGGTCTTGAAGTCGTGTTCCATTTTCCTCTTTCCTCGCCTTCCAGATCCAATCAGTTGCCAAGGGCCATCCATCCAAAAGTCTGCAATGCCTCTTACATCACTCATTGGTGTTGCACTGTGCCTCTTTCATCGTGCGCTGGTCAGTCCTGCTCTGTAGATGCACAGAAACCTGCAGACTGTCTTCCCATGTTCAGCTCATGGTGGACTGAGCCCCAAAGGAGTCTTGATGCAGGAGGAAATCTGCTGCCTTGTAGAAGTGGTGGGACTACCCCTTACTCCTCCTGGGAGAGAACTCTCCTTAAAATATTGCTAATGGTCACCATCCCTCTCTATTGAGAAGCATGTGAAGGGACTCCCTGTTTAAAGAAGAAACACGATGGTTTATTATCATAGAACCAAATGCAAGGGAATTGAGGCGTTGGTATATTCTTGTTGGTATTTTATAAAGGGACTTTGGGTGGAGGCAAAGTGAGGCTGTCTTATTTGTATACATGAAGAAAATTGAGTAAAATTCCAAGACTTGTGTGTTTGTGTGTGTGTGGTGGTGTTTGGCAGTGGCTTGAGACAGTTTAGCTTGGTAGCCCTGGCTAGACTTGTTCTCTTGCCTCAGATTCCCTTGTGCTCAGATTTCACAGGCAAGTGCCACCACGCCCTGCACTAAAATTCTAGTTTTCAAAAAAATTTTTAAGACTGATAAAAAATACTATGTAATTGGGACAACAATGATAAAAAAAAAAAACTTCCTAGAAAGGCTAAACTTTGCTGGGACTTTATACTAAAGTGTGAGAGAAAGGGTGGTCGAGAAATCTATGCTTACTTTTTTGTTTGTTTTGTTTTGTTTTTCATGATAGGGTCTCTTTCTTTGCAATCAGAGAGAGAGAAAGAGAGAAAGAGAGAGAGTCAGAGTAGGGGGAGAAGAGAGACAGGGTAGGGGTTTTATTATCCACAAACAAGTTCATAGCCATGGACTTATTACGTCGTTTTCACCCTTACATTTAACAAACACACTCAGTAGATTATAGTCTGCGTGCAAAGATAATTTCTGTATAATGCTAGAATCCTCTTGAGTCGCATAGCATATGTTTTTTCTTCTGACTACTTCAAATCCTGTAGCTTATGGTGGTTCGAGGTTAATGGAGTGTTATATTCTCAGTAACCACAGTAAGCTAACGATGTTACAAAATAACAGGCTTTTCTTACTGTACTTTTTTTCTCCTTGTGGTATGATTTTGCTGCATGTTTTCAGCCTGTGATACTTCACACATTATCTTACCACGTCCCAGAAGTTGTTTGTTGATAGCCATGTTCTCCTGAAGTAATTCTTACAGTACATGCAGCTTCGTATCATAAACCTATTACTGATCTGGTTCGCTGAATATTTTACTTAGTATATTTTTGTAGGTACTTGCTTTAGTAGTAGCTCTTAAGAATATTTTTTAAAAATCATTCAGCACAACACAGTATCTTGAAAAGGGTCAACCTAAATGTGACATTAGCCATGTCATTCAAACGGGCAGTTTAAAACACGCTCAATCAAATATATCCTTACTAAAATTTGTGAGCACACTTCAGATTCCACAAAGAATTGATTCAATTACAAATGTGATTTCCTGCAATTAAAATTTGTTGAATTTTGCCTTCTCGTGTGACATATACACTGGTAACTTCATTTTGAAAAGAAAAGGAGGAATTTATGACTTCATCAAAAGCCTCATTAGGGAATGTGCTTGGCTTTCATGCAGTTTTTTTTTTTTCATTTTCCTTTCTCTTCCTAATGTTTGTTCCCAAGAAATTCATTTCTTTGCACTCATAATTTGAGGAATTTCAAGCGCTGCATCAGTCCGCCACAGCTGTTTTAGATATGCCAAATGTAGCGTATCAAGTTTTTCTTTTTCTGAATCTAGAGCAAAAGCAAAGGAAAGGAAAAAAAAAAAAACTACCGAAAAGCAAACAAAATGGGGAAAACTTAAACAGTCTCCACAGTAATTGAGTACTGACTGCAACCAAAATTCTGTCTTTCAGCGCTCTCTGCCTTACTTCCAGTGTGACAGCGAACACTGGTGGTTTGTTTCCCAAGTGGTACAGACAGGGAATATTTACATCCAGAGGGTGGTTTGTCAGAAACTGTAGTCATGGGAGAAAGGTTTAACTTGGGTTTACTCCATGAACTTGAGGGGTTTTTCCCAAGAGGGAACTAGCAGATGGATTTAGATACATTGAAGAAATAAACCTGGACGGCTTGCACCACTTCTAATACTTTGAAAACCAGACCTCATTTGCTAACAACTTCTTAGTCACTTTTAGCCCTTGAACATACCCAACTTTCTCCCCTTGAATAATTTTCTATGTAACAGAATCCATTTGATTCCTTTTTCTTATGCTCTTTCAGTATATTGTTGAAGATAAATTATGTTGAATATTATTCTTACATTTATTTCATTGTCATCTCTTCTCATTTTGAAATTTAGGTACAGGGACAGTGGATCAAAGATTTGAATGATCTTTGCTTTGAATAATAGGAGTGACCATATTTGCCAAGTAGAGAGATTTGTAGAACATTGGTCATGACCCTGGGGGATACTAGAAATCCATGCACATTTGCAAGTTTTCACTCAGACACTCTGATTGTGTAAATTCACCATGGCTCTGTGTATGAGTGTTGCAGATAGAACATGGTTGTTTTCAAAGGTCTTCTGTTCCTCTGTAGAGCTACCTGTCTTTATTTGGACTGTCTGGTTGGTTTAAGTCAAGAAGATGGATTGGACTAAATGAAAATTATTAGCTGTTTTTTTAGTTATCAGATGCTTTACTGGGAAAAGTAGGATTTCGAAGAAATTATAAAATGGTTTACCTGGAAATAGAAGAAAATCCTCTTTCAGAATGTATGTTCTTGGGTTGGAGACAGTTTAAGAGTGGGCGTTTGCTCTTCTGTTGGGGGGAATGTGTAGAGAGGAAAGGCGAGGGCTAGTGTGGTGTTAGGAGACTCAGCTGTGGTGAAGGGAGATGGAACTGACAGGGAGATTGCGGAGCAGTACTTAGAAGGCAAACTAAGATAGAAAGATGAATCAAAAGATGGGTCCCAATGAACAGGGCCAAATAACACGTCAGGAAGGCAAGCTGTTCTAGGAGACCTAGGAAAATCCGTGCTGAAAACTTGGTTTTACCCAAAGAAAACCAAGACGGGTGGGCTGCATGGGGCAGGAAGTTCTTCCATCAAAGTAGGCATTTTCACACTTGAGTTATGCGTACATTATTTCTATTTCCTTTTTGTCATTTCCACTTGTCATGCTACTTCTCTTTCTCTCCTTTGAGGTGGTATGAAAATGGTTGAAAAACAATAGTCACTTTGTAAGGTTTATGCTAAACTTGCTTCAGCCTCCTGCTCCTGTGGCCTTCTTCTCTGCATGTGAGCAGCTCACAGTCTTATCAATTTCTTATGTCCTCTTGCTTGCTTGTTTTTTTTTTTTCAGAGAGTCCCAGAGAAATCTTTACCATAGGTTTTTAATCCTGTGAAAACCCACTCTTTGTATGGGCTTGATTCTCAGCCCAGAATCCAGAAAGCCACGAGATGACTGCATGACTACTCTGATAGCAAGTACATGTCTCCTAATTGGTCTGAGCACCAGGGGTACTTCTTCCTCTTTCTGTATCTGTTATTCCTGGAACACTAGCAGTTAACATTTTGAGTGAAGTTGAGCATGACAGCATTTATGTATCTCAGCTGTGGATTTGAAGGAGGACGGAATTTTGCAGGGGACTCCTCCAGACTTGAGTTTGATTTGACTCAGCATCCTTCAGTGAGGTTATGGATGCTGCTCTCGACTCTGCCTCAGCTCTGTTGCTCTTTTGGAAGACTGGGAGGCAGAGAGAAGCATGAAAGAGTCACTGAAAAATGTAGTCAAGATACTTTTCCTCACTGTGGGAGTTCACAGTGCAGGAGAGCGCACAGGCTGTGACAGATTTAGCAGCCAACTTGGAAGCCACCCTGGAAAAGACATATAAAGACTGGTGGTTCTCTGAAGTCCCCATCTCCAGTTCTCCACAGAGCAGAGCTATGGGTCTGGTTCTGTAATACCCACTCTGTAAATGCTGTGCTGTCTTCAGGCCAAGTTAGCTGCAACCCGCCTTTCACATGCTGAGGCTTACTTCGGAAACAAATTCCAGGCTGTCTGGGTTCTTGCCATACAGTTAATACAGGCCAAGTGTCCCAGTCAGCTGAATGTTCCCTGCTGGACACCCTCCACAGTGGAAGTTCAAGTTAGCCATGCACTTGGGCCAGGAGGTGGTACATAGTGAAGTTAAATAGATAAGGTCGGAAGCCTCGAACTTCCTGTGAGATCTAAGTGAATTGAGATGCTGGCATCTACTACTGTGGTTTTGCAACATTGAAAATTGACACTTTCACCTCAGCCAAACCTCTCTGCATCAGGTAGTGAGAAAGATGTGCAAATGACTCTCTTGATTAGCTGTAGGAAGTACATTTCAGTTTAGATATGACTTTCCCCATGCCAGACAAACAGACAAACGAATTGTCTGAATATCTACTCTTTACCCATTTGGAGCCAGGGACTGAACTAGGTGACCTGCGGGGCAAGTGGAGTGACCTGTCCACAAAGCTGTCCACTGTTGTACACCCTCAGAAGCCAAGGTTGTCACACTCATGAGGCCCACAGGACAGTTAGCCCTTGGGAGGGCTGAAGGGGATTACAAACCCTACATCCCCATTTTCCCATGTGTCCCTGTGCTCTATGATAGAGGTGAATGATTTTTTTCCACTTACGTGTATAATTGTTGCAGATATGATTAGAAACTATCTTCCTCCCTCTCCCCCCTTAGCTTATGGCAGAGCTATCAGATGACTTAAGGACTCTACATCCAACAGTCATGAATGGATCACATTCCACTTGTGAGTGAGTCTCCTTTCATGCAGGGAGGAGGGGCCCCTGGGAAGCCATAGGGGGGACTTCAGGGCTGCACCCACTGTCTTACAAATATTGTTAAAATGAACTTCCTTTGCAAATTGGCTGGTCAAATAAAGTGTCTTGTGAGGAATCAGAGCCGAAAGTTAAATGTGAAAAAGAGCAAAAGCGGGTATCTGAGCCAAGGGAACTTCTGTGCAGAAGGGTGTTGATGGGGGTTCTTAGCAGGGAGTCATGGTCCATGCCCCTGACAGGACTCTGGTGAATGCTTAGAAAAAACTGTCATAATAGATGATTTTGAAGAAATACAAGGCAAGTGCATTATTTAGTGTAAGAACTTTCATCTCACAGCGTAATCTTCTATGGTCTTAAAAGTGTGCCTTATTCAATTAAAAGTGTACTTTACTTGTATTTGCTCATTTACCTCAGACTCCTGTGTGCACATGATAAGGTGTGGTTGTGGTAGGTTTGCATATTGGATGTAATGTTACCTTGCACTGTATACTGTAATCACAGTATTTGTAAAACCACAAAAAAAGAAGCCAAATGAAGGAGTGGATGGTTTTTATCAGAATTGTGGAAATTTATGGGGATTTATAGCTGAGTCTGAGATTTGTACATAATGAAAGATATATTATTTTATCATCAGTTATAGTCTTCATGTTACCGGAAGGATATACTATTTATGGTTTTGAACTTACACGTAGGGGAATTCAGTTCATGATAGTAAAGAAGGCCCTAAAAACTTCATTATAACAAGGGAGACTTTGAGATTCTCTTTTCTTGGTAAAACTTAGCTAGAACTTCTTAAATTATTTAAGTCTGCAAACCCAGAAGGCTTTCTTTTCACCGTTAGATTCCTGTTTTTATATTAGTTATGCTCTAAATCTGCAGTGAACATGGATCCATTGCGCATAGGAAAAATACAGCTTTGGGTTTTTATGAATTTCTGGTTTCTTGTTTTTTTCTTTTTTTTTTTTTCATTTGAGACAAGATCTGATGTATCTGAGGCTGGCCTTTAACTCACTATGAAGCTGAGGATAACCTTGAACTTCGGACTTTTCTGTCTCTACCTCTTGATTACTAGAATTCTAGGCATGCACCACTATTCCTGGTTTATGTCATCAGAGGAACAGAGATTCAGGGGCTTCCAGCATGCTAGGCAAGGACTCTTCCAACTGAACTACATCCCCAGCCCTGATCACAATATTTTTCCAGTGAATAATTATGTAACTTTGTTTCATGTGTTTGTGTTTAAAACCACTTAGTATATGCTGCTGATTTACTACTATTGAACTCAAGACCCACAACAACATAAACTCATGCCTGAGCTAAGAAGCATGTCAATATGGCAGTGCACAACACAGCCTTTGTTCACTAGGAACACAAGATGTATTTAACACTATATACATTCCAAATAGCAAATCACCAATGAAAAGCACCAATGTGCCAGAAATACGACCTTATTAGAATTCACAAAGGGCACTTGCTATGGTGTCAAACCTGAAACACGCAGAGTGGACCTTCTTTCACCTCAGGTGAAAATGTTCTCCTTGGGCAACTCAAGTGTTTTGTCCATCTGTGCTGCTGTCAGCAAGTGGGTGAATTTGCAAATATGGCATCCATGAATGAGAATTGACTTTAAGTAGTTTTATTTTAAAATGTTAAATTATGATGGCATAGCCCCTATAAATCATGTGACTATTCATAGAATGTAGAGAACTAAGTAGTAGTCGTTTAAAAAATTTTTGTGTGTATATTATATATATGTGCATATATGTGTGTATGCATGTGTGTACGTGATGCAGTGTACATATGTTCTTATCTGTGAGCGTGAGTCACTCATGCCACAGTGTGCATGTGGCGGTCAGAGGACAACCTCGGGTGTCAGCCCTCACCTTTCACCTTGGTTGGCATAGGGTTTGCCATGGTTTGTTTGCATTCACCAGGCTGGCTGGCCTTCAGGCTTATGGGATTCTTCTGTCTCTGTCTCCCATCTTGCTATAGGCATTCAGCTTTATGTGGACTCTGGAAATCTGGACCCAGGTCCTCATGTTTGTGTGCCAAGTACTTTTCCCACTAAGCCAGCTCCCCAGCCCATGAATGGAACCCTCAAGGCAGTGTGGCAAATCTTAGTGAATCTTTTCTATATAAATCCATGCCTCCCTTCTTTTCTCCCTTCCTCTCTCCTTGTGTTTCTACTTTCTCAGTGTCCACAATGCATAGACCAGACTAGCCTGGAACTCTATGTGGTTGTTCAGACTAACTTTGATCTTATGATTTTGCCCTCACTGCTTTCTAATGCTTGGGCTCAAAGTCAGTCTCTCTCTCTCTCTCTCTCTCTCTCTCTCTCTCTCTCTCTCTCTCTCTCCCTCTCCTTCTCTATATTTCTACTTAAAAGAACTTTTTGAATATTATTTATTAAGTTCTTTCCTCCCCTGAAGTTGTTGGCTAGTGCCTTATAAAATTGTGATGATACTTCAGATGCATTAGCAGTGTGATCCTAGTTAAGGACACAAAGATTCTGATAGATTAATTATGTGCCACAGTTGACCTTTCTGTTAGGTTGTGCTTGCATTCTTAATCCATTCATAATTTTCCTCTTTCCAGATTAACTATCCCAGATCTACATGATCACAAATGCAGTCATTAAAACTTTCTGGAAGACTAAACTTTTTGTTGCTCTGTACCCTAGGCTGGCCTAGAATTCATTTTGTAGTTCTGAGAATTCTTTGATCCTCCAAAGTCCTGAGAGTCCAGGCATGAGCCTCCCACAACACCCAAGAAAACTTAACCTTTTTAGGCAGAATATTTTAAGATTATTAGGCATATATATGCCAGTTTTTGGTGGTTTTGTTTTGTTCTAAATAAGGGAATAATATATGTTGTAATTGGAGCCATTATTAGATTAAGTTACAAAAAAAGTACTGTTTTTCTCTAAGAAGCATCTGTCTTTCCTGTAAGTCAGAGTAATTATTTAATTTAGATGTACAGCTGAGTTTTAGCTGGGATGTGGAAAGCTGCAAAGAGAATTATTCCAACCTTAACAAGGTTAAACATAGATAAGCTGCAAAGCCTTTTTTAACTCAATAAAAGTTGAGCTTGACTGTATCTAAGTAATTCAGAAATTCAGGAAAAATGAGTCTCTTCCAATTCGATTTTGGAATCACTGTCTCATCTGGGTATTACTTCATTACCTACATTAAGAGTGTTTAGTTAATAAGACCAAAGTATGTGCCCAGCACTCCAGCTTTACAGAAATATACCATTACTAGCTGAATTGTGTTAAGCCCTCACCTCAGCACTTTGCCTTGGAGCCCTCGCCCTAGCACCTTGGGATGTGGGAGATGGGGCTTTTGAAGAGGTGATTAATTTAAATGGAGTCATGACACACTCTGATAGGAGTCCTTTGAAAAAGAGGTAATCTAGACATATATCCAGACAACAGGAGCAAAGAAGACCGAGAAAGACCATGTGAGGAATCAGCATGGTGGTTAACAGGAAGCCAAAGAAACTGAAGACATGGATGCCTGGGACTTCCAGTCTCCAGAATTTATGAGGAAATATAATTATATTTTTTAAGCCATCCAGTTTGTGGTATAGGTAGATGGAACATCCATAATTCAGAAGTTGAAAATCTTAAATGTCTTGAATCTTATATACAGATGATTGGCAGAGTCGGAATGTTCAAAAGATAGGTTCTAAGCAAATATTCCAAAATACTGTGAAATATGAAACACTTGTGGTACCAAGCATTTTGGATAAAGTGTGTTCATCCTGAATTTTGATATGACAACCTTGGCAAATCAATACTTGTTCTCTTCAATAAGTAAGTGTGCAGAGCCAAACATGAAAGATAGCTAATAAAACAAAAAATCAGAGTAGAAGAGACTGGAGAGGGTATATAATGGACAAGGAGGGTTTAAACATATAAATGCATCATAAGAGAAGATACTGCATCTGTGAATCAAGAATAGGATTTTCTAAAAGTGATAATCAAAGATTTAAAAGAACTGTACAATGTATAGTGAACATTTAAAAGTTCTATATGATTATCATTGAAAAGTAGGGGACATTTCCCAAAGACGCAGGAGTAAGAAACTTAGGAAAATGGAAAAGTTGGGCAGAACATAACCCGAGAGATATACATCTCTCTCTTAGGATTTCAGCAAATTGGAAACAGAAAAGAAAGAGAAATTACCCAATAAGCAATATTGATATTTGATCCTAGAATTAGGATAAATGTGTGCTGGGGTATAAAGATTTTATTAAATGTTCAATAAGGAAAGGAAAAGTATTCGCCGAGACATGTAATTATGAAATTCCAATCTGCCATATGTAAAGAGAAGAATTGAAAACTTTCAGGGAGTTAAAAAGAAAAGCAGCCAGAACAGTCCTTGTCATTGGATTGGAAGTGTAGATACAACTGGATCTCAGCTACCAGAGGCTCCACAGCATAACAGAGCTGTCTTACGATGTGAATAGAAAATTATCTTCAACTTAGAATTCCCTATCAATATTATCAACTATGTGAGTCAAAGAAAAATATTTTCACATTTCTGATACCTTAAGGAATATCTTTGGTCTGTTCTTTAGCAGAAAGAGACTAAAGTTGTATTCCACAATAATAAGGGAATTAATAAATGAAGATGGAAGACACAGAATTTAAGAAATGGGATCTAACTGAGACATGAAGGGAACTCCCAAAAAAGATAGTAAAGTTTAGGGAAATATTTGGTCGGATGTGGAGAGAGCAAAGTCCAGGTCAAAGCAGTACAATGGAAGACTTCAGCAAACAAACCAGCATGGATGACAGGGATGCACAGGAGGGTGTTAGACAGGACAGGGGGAGGCTTTGTCATCACTTTGGAATGTCTAGGGCTGAATTAGGGAAACACATAGAAACATCATCCAAAGAATAATGGCAATTACCAACTATAGAGTTAACCAAGTTATGCAGAAAAGGAAGGCATTCATACTGAAATGGAGTGCGACCCCAGACCCAAAATCAAACAGACACTAAAGGTCTGGAGAGTAAAAGGGAAACTTTATTTGGATGACCGGCCGGGGCTGACTCTACTCGGGAGAGAGTCAGCAGCCAGTTCTGGTAGCTCAGGGCTTATAAAGAAAAAAACCACGTCCTTTACTTCATAGAAAGAGCAAGCTTGTGTACAGAAGCAGAAAAAGCAGTTATTTACCAGTCAGCACCCTACCTATTTTGAAAATACGTTTTAGTTCTCAGAAATAATTATCTCTGGTGCAAGAACCAGTTTTTGCAACTTAAAGTAAATTTAACATCACCACATAGTCAGGACCTGGTCATGATCTGGTACAGACAAATTGTTTTCCTTACTTGGAGAACAATGGTTGGTTTAACTATTTCATTCCCTACTGGTTTTAATTATATGAATCAAATCTTTGATTAGTTTGTAATTGTATCACCATTAGTTTTATAGAAGAAGTACATTTCTTAAGTAAATCTTTTATGGCACGGGGGTCTACTATAAGACATATGAGGAATAATATCAGGTACAAAGTTAGAATAAAACATGAATTAGCAGAAAGTGTCATATTTCCTAATTTTTTATATTATAGTTAAGCCAGAGGGGGCTATTTCATTTCTAGTGGAACATTATCTAACAGGTAAACAGTTCCTGGCAAGGCACAGTAACAGAGGTGAGAATCAGCAGTTACTTTTGGATCAGCATGACGGATCACAAGTGTACCCATTTCTTTATGTCCTTGTTTTGATTTTTTTCCCCACTACTAAACCTATTCTTATTTTCATGTTTGTATCAGCAATGAGCCTTGTAAAATGGCCAACCTGTCTCATTCCCCCCTGATTTTAGTACCTGAGTTAAATCTTAGACGCATCTGTAACTCCATTGATGATTTAGGGGTAAATACTGAATTTTGAGTTAAGGCCCCACCACAAATGGCAGGGTCCAGCTGTACCCATGAGCAGAACCCTGGAGAAGCAGTTGGACTTTTTATAATAGAAATGTGAGGACCAAACAAAAGGACCAAGCATCTAATTTTGACCCATAGAGTTTATCAGGACACAATCTGTTATAAAAAGCAGATAATTTAACCAAACATTGTAAACATCAGTAAGACTGGGGAACATAATGTCCATTTTTCGTGGTATCCCATATGAACTCCTCAGGCTTCTGCTGTGTGTAGATTAGTCAGTCCAGAGCAGGGCTGAAGTCTCCTCTTCAGGGTCAGGTATCCTCCAGAGCTTGAATTTGAGGGGAGCCTTTAGAACAGGGAACTTACCAGAGGCTAGAAGTATCCCATCATCTCCTGTGGCCTTTGACCTGGGAGCAGGAACCAAAATATTGGTCAACCTTTTAACTCCGATGTTTCCAATTGGCTTTGGTTTTTACCTATGGTTATTAATCACTCTGAGAGATTGTGCATATATAATTAGTAAAACAGACCTAGTTAAGGATCACAAAACATACCAGGTTAGTAAAGCAGACTGGCTAGGGAATAACAGAAAGGTTAAGATCATTCTGATTAGCATTTAAGCTTAGTTGTCAGATGACAGTGTAGGAAGCAGACATATTTTAAGTATCTGTCAGTTACAAGTACAGGCAGAGCATGTTAGTAGCTCTAAAACAATACTTTATAAATAACTTTAAATCAATTAATTTGACCCAGAAATTACATATCAGGAAAAATCAGTATAAAATCTTGGTATGTCTCTTTGAAAACATCTCTGGCTAGTTTATATACTTGTATAGATTCCAGTCAGTCTTGGAAAGCTGGAAACAGAACAACAGAGCTTCAGATCATTTCTCTTTAATAAGTAAACTCTGACAGGGTGTGTTTGATTACACACAGTTTAAAAATAAATTTTCTCCTTTGTTGAAATCAGGCTGACTTTAGCATATATTATAGACATTTTGACAGGCATAAAGTAATTTTGTAAGCAAACACCTTTAAATATTGTATCGTTTTTGTAACTCAACATAAAGTAATATGCCATGTTAGAATATCTGAAGCTCATACAAATTATATCAATATTATTTGTACATAGCAGGTTTTCTTAGGACATGGGAGTTTCCTCAGTTTAAAAAACCAAATTATAATTAATAAATCATCTTTATGAGACTTAGATGAGAACTTTAGTGACAGCAACCTGACTAAATTGGCATGAACAAATTAAATCCATCTCAAAGTTATAGTGCTTCAGATATAATAACCTTACACCAGAACAGTATGTTGATGAGCAAATTTTAATCTTAGTATTTAGTTTTTTAAATTTGTTTTTCAGTAGTTGAAGACTGACAGGCAGAGGAACATAGCTAACTCGGTTGAGCACTCCATTATCATGAGCAGATTAACATTAATGAGTTAAAGTTTTAATGTTCATACTTTAAGGCATGGTGACATAAATTTACAATCTGAATACCAGGACATCCTGCAACCAGCTAGGTTCATCCTCTTTAGTTTTATATTAGCCTTAGGCACACATATCTCAACAGGTTTGATCAAAGCCTCAAGAATTAGTTTATCAATTTTGTTTTTTTCTTTTATATCATATATATATATATATACCATTAAATCTTTTGTTTACATTTACTTATATCCACATATTTTTATCCTAAAATCTATGTAATCCCTCTGTAAAAATGTCTTACAAAACATTTAACATCCAATAATAAAGTTTTCTTTTCAGTTTATTCTTTTTAATCAGCTCATTTTATTATAGTTACCAGTAAAAACTTTTATCATATCAAAAGACCTTTAGCATAAGTTTGTTTCATGACATTTAGAAGCCTTTTAAAATAACCTTTTGTAAAATAAGCACACCAAATTGATTTATAATATTTATCCAGAATACATATAGATTTTTATCATTTACTAATTTTTGGAACCTTTTTATGTTCTCTGAAACCCATGTTTAAAATACAAAAGCAGGTTAGAACATACTTCTGAAATTAAGCATAACCTTTAAAACTTTAAAATTAGTTACAACAAATTTTTTATAAGTCCCTATCTATCAGCAACTTGGGACTCACCCATTATCATCCTGGGCTCAGCACTCTGATATTTTTTCATGTTTGTACTTTCTTATATCTAGGGACCCCTCAGAGGGTCAACCAATGCCAAATGCTGGCCACTCTCAGCTGCAGAATTTTTTTCAGTGCAAAATCACTCACAGGGCTACGATAGCCTTGGGCTCGTTCCTGAAAATCTGAGAAGTTATTTAGAAAACATTGGAGCGGGTAAGGAAACAAGTTGACTGAGTTGATCCCATGAGAACAGTGTAGAAAAATGGACAAATACACACAAGACAAAAAGACAACAAAGACGACACAGTGGCCACAAACACAGACCTGCTTGGCTGAACTGAAGGACTGGGAGATGTCTCACCCCAGCCCCGGACCTGAGAGGTCAATGCCACGTCCAGCCCTCTCCTAAAGGTCCTACTGAACGGATCTGAATGCAAATATGCAGATACTCACCAGTGAGTCAGACTCTCAGACCTAAATTACAGACGAGAAACTCAAGTGTTGCTGGCATCTGGGGCCAGGTTGCCCCTCTAGCTGACCTGAAACATGCTTGAGGGTCTCAAGGGGAGTCACCCCTAGTGTTGCAGTCACCTGGGGCCAGCCAGATTGCCCCTCTGGCAGACTTGAACAACACTTGAGGGTCTCAAGTGGGGTCTCTCCCTAGTGGCAAGAGATGGTATCTCGCTGGGGCCTCCAAATGAAATGGAACATGACCCCAGACCCCAAATCAAACAGACACTGAAAGGTCTGGAGAGTAAAAGGGAAACTTTATTTGGATGACCGGCCGGGGTTAGCTCTACTCAGGAGAGAGTCAGCAGCCAGTTCTGGTAGCTCAGGGCTTATAAAGAAAAAAACCACGTCCTTTACTTCATAGAAAGAGCAAGCTTGTGTACTGAAGCAGAAAAGCAGTTACTTATTTACCAGTCAGCACCCTACCTATTTTGAAAATATTTTTTAGTTCTCAGAAATAATTATCTCTGGTGCAAGAACCAGTTTTTGCAACTTAAAGTAAATTTAACATCACCACATAGTCAGGACCTGGTCATGATCTGGTACAGACAAATTGTTTTCCTTACTTGGAGAACAATGGTTGGTTTAACTATTTTAATACACATAATGTGGCGCAGGAACAAGCAACTTTTACAATATAGTTGTGCTACTTTTACATATTGTAATATTCATTGTTTCCAGTATGGAAGAAAAACACTGTGTTTGTGGCTTCCTTAAAGGTGGTAGTGGGCAGGATTTAGGAGTTTGGAGATTCTCATTGATACATACCAAACCTAAGGATACTGTTTGACTATAAAATTTTATCTTTCATTCTTTCATCAAAAATGTTGATATTAATAAAGGCAGCAAGTGTATATTATGGAAGAAATAGTACATTCAGAAGAAGCTGTCAGTTAGAATGGAAAGAGCCAGTTTCTCCAGACCAGGCAGAAAAGAGGCTGAGAGGAGGCAGAGAGAAGGCAAAACTCAAGGTACTTGAGACTTTCCATCAGGTGGCCTAATTATTTTAGGATATATAAAAAGTAATATGCCTTGGACTTTTGATTTTTTTTTTTTTTTTTTGGCTGTTATGTACTTACCAGTCAGCCTGTGTCCTTTTGGGGGCTGATAATTTGTAGTTAAAATGACAGCAGTCAGGACTCTGTGTGTGCTTATTTTTGTTGTTTTTATTATTGTTATTGTTGGATTCTCTTGTGCCTTGAAAGTCCCTTTTCTTTGTAAGGACTGATTTTGTCCTTCAAATGCTTTTGTAAGAGAAGGAACAACAGCTGAGAGACAGCCAAGACTGAAGGGACAGAATTCACCGTGACTCCTTTCCTTAGTGTTGGGATTTCTGAGTGTATGCTGGCAAGGTAGGGAATCCTGGGCTATGCTTAATGCTGGTCAGCACACCTGTGAGGCTACTTCTGGTTCCCTTCTTTGTCTTACTGTGGGGTATAAATGGGACTCTTGTGAGGAAGGGATTTCCCGGCCCATCTCATAGGAAGTAGGTACAGTTCTCCAGGTTGTTGGCTTACTTGTTTTGTTTTATTAACTGGATCTTAATCTTCAAATTATACCTGACTTTGTTTTGAAATCATCCCAAAGTGCATACAAACTGTATGTGCTGATCTCACATGCTGGAAAGCCTGTTTTCTTTCATGATCTGTTATGGAAAGCCTTTATATGCCAATTAGAAGTGATTTTTTGGCTTAATTATATTTGAAAGGAATATTGTGGGATTGGAGGTACAACTTAAGAAAGAGACAAGCCACCATGATCTTATAACAGTTTTCTGTGCATCATTCCATTAAAGCAAATCTGGGCAGTTACTGAACAGCAGTGGTCAAAGAAAGAGAGGATGTGGACTGGCGGGGTTTTCTATGTCATAGGACCAGACAAAGAGCCCCACTTGATTGACCAAAGCATATTTAAATTTTAGTCACATCAGTTCCTGGTAGCTATGTAGAAGACACTATTCTTTGTTTTTTTTTTTTTTTTACTATTTTGTCATTTTTTTTCACAGACATATGAATATATAACTTCAGGATCATGATAGGAAATATTGTGATTATGTGGCAAGGTCATCCTCTCTACCTATTTTTAATTATAGGTATTTAGTGTCATTACTCTTTCTAAAGTATTATAAAATTATTTTGTAAATTCTACTATAGTAAAAGGAAGGTTAGTAGTGAACTGAGACTTCTACTTTGCTATTGTGAACAGCAAGGGAAGCAGTTCTCAGGATAATGTCAATTATCCTAAAAAATAAAATGCCTCAAATTATTAAGTTATTTTTTAAGAATATTAAGGGAGAAGAAGAGGAGGTAGGGACATTCATATATATATATTACCCTCCAATAGAAAGATGGTTTTCAGTTGTGAATCTGAGTTAAAGATTTTCCCTTGATTCATACACATGAGATTAAATCTTCATGAGCTGGGCTGTAGCTCAGAAGTTGAATGCTTGCCTAACCTGCACAAAGCCTTGGCGTCCAATCTGGGCACTCACTGGTAGACGTCGGGTGGGGGACAGAATGAAGCAAGCATGCTTAGAAATGGTTTGATAGTTTTATAGCATAATAATATGATATAATTAATATAATTCTCATTATAACAAATTGCAAATATATTGGTGATCTTTTGCAGGGAATTATATAATTATGAGATTTTAGGATTTGGAGAACAACTGCTTGGCCCTGCCCTTTGGAGGATGAACTAGCCATGACACAGAAGCATTCCTAAAGCATGGCAAACCAGGAGAAGGATGCGCTTGGGCCATGCAAACCCCGGTTTCCAGAGTTTTTCACAAACCTTTTCTGGCAGTTTCTTAGTTTTATATTTTACTCTTACCAGATCTAGTGCTAGTTGAATGGTTTAATGTGGCAGTTTTGGGTGTATTATTGGTGTGTGACAAAATAGGTCTTGTGAAAAGTTTAGTCCAAATTGCCTTTACGTTTAAACAAATGACACAAAAATTAACAGATATGTTAGCTATTTAGGATTATTTTTACTATCCAGGATTTTGCATACTTGAGCATCTAGTACTTTTTAAAAAATATTTTACTTTATTTATTAGCGATGAGAAAGAGAGAGAGTGCGTGTGATTGTACCTGGGCCTCTTGCCACTGCAAATTAACTATGGATGCATGCCTCACTTTGTCCATATGGCTTTGCATGGGCACTGGGAAATCAAACCTGGAAATCAAATCCCACCACTGTGCCATCTCCCCAGCCTGTTTTCACCTTTTTAATTTTCATTACTTATTATGTTCAAAGATAATTGTCAGAAAAAGGTAAAATTCTGTCTTTATATATGTATTTAAGAATGAATGCATATTAAATAATGCATTTTAAATTTTTATTGTCAATTTTTTACATGTACATAAATGCATTTTTATCATAACTCCCTCCCATTGCCTTCTTTACTCCCCCCTCCATCTTCCTTCCACTGAATTCCTCCTTTTTCCCAACTAGTCCTTGTATTTTGGTTTCTTTTTCTTTTTCTTTCTTTGCCCTTCTCGTCATTCATGATAAAATGCTGGTGTGGATGGGCCCAATATCATGCAGGTCTTGTGCAGGTAATGACAGCAGCCACTGTGAGGTCATGAATGCCATGTCCAGAAGGCAGAGTTCCAGTGCATTCGTCCCTATCCTTTGGCTCATATGTTCTTTCTGCTTTCTCTTCCACAATGTTCCTGAGCCTTGGAGGGTGGGATAGAGACGTCTCATTTAGTACAGAGCACTATACTGTCACTTTTTCTCATCACTTTAAAAAGTTTTTCTTTTTACTTTACTGGTGTATGAAAGAACTGTAAAAGAGGGAAAAAATTTTCATTTCACCTTTCTGAATTTTTAGCTGGAAACTTTATACTAAAGATAGATTCATGTTGTTTTTTCAAAGATTTTTTGAAACATGTATTTCATATGTACATGAAAGATACTAAAAGAACATGAGTAAGCCTTAAAGAGGTGGCTTAAAATTGAGGCTTGTATACCACTTTCAGGGAAGAAAGTTAGTGAGCAGGGTTAGTTGGTGTGAGTCCAGGAACAGCAGAATAAACATCCGTACTGTGTTAAGGCAGGTGTGCTGGTCCCTTCTCTGTGGATAGTAGTCACTTGTTATTTAGTTATCTTTTTGTCCTGATACAGAGAGGGAGATACCCTTACAACGGATATTTCCTTTATAAATGTCGATTTCCCTTACAAAAGGGGCTTTTTACTCTTTCGTCAAAATTTCTCATGTGTCTGCTATTCCTCAAAATAATCAGCTCAAAATAATCCTTGTACAAAAGAGGCATATTTCAGAGTAGCACAGAACTAATACTGTAAGAGGTTCAAAGAAAGTCAGAAGAACACAGACTTCTATGATGAGGTAAAGCAGGGAGATGACTTGCAAATTTCAGCTCTTCCTTTCTGGTCATCATGTCCAAGAAGGATTCTTCTTAATGTTTCCTTTCCACATCAAATAAGTGGATGAAAACATTGGATCTCAGGCAGAGGGCAGTGATTCCTGAGAGATAGGGAAGAGTAATAATAATATGAACTTTTCCTAAAGGAAGATAGATCCGTGTAAGACCCTGGTGCTGTCAATCAGATGAGGAAGGCTGGAGGATACACTGCTGACAAGGACACAGCCATGCAGTAAGAAAACAAGTGACCTCCAGAGGGGCCTCATCAAAGGCCAAGCTGAATTCTGATCTTATCATGCCCTCGAGAAACTTCTCCAGTGTTTGATCATGAAGGACCACATTGGAGACAGCTGTGTCTAGTGGTCAGCAGTACCTGTTCTCAGCAGCCCGTGAGGAAAACCTGTAGGCATGAGCTAAAGTACCAAGGAAGGACCTTGCTTCTCTAGCAGGGTAAAAACTTTTCAGATAGGGAGCTGGGGAGATGACTCAGTGGTTAAAGGTGCCTGGGTTTAGTTTCCCAGTACCCATGTAAAGCCAGCTACACAAAATAGCACAAGCATCAGGAGTTCATTTGCAGAGGCCCCGGGCATGTTCTGTCTCTTAAATACCTAGATGTTTAAACAAATACAACAAAAAATACTTACAGCTAGACCAAATGTAGCTGCATGTCTTCCTTACAAAGCTGGGTATCAAGACCTGAGTGGATCCAACAGTTCCATGTAACTTAACCATGTCCCTTAAAAAAAATCTCAGGAATATTTGTAATAGATACAAAAATATCAGCAAGGTATAATTCACAAATATAGCATTCAAGTAGAAATTTCCAGCCATGAAAAGAAGCAAGGATTTAAAAACAGAGTTAAAACAGAGTTATTGCAGTTCCCTCTCATTGCTGGGAGAAACCACAGAGCAGAAGCAGCTTTTTGGAGAAAGGAGCTAATTTTACACTTAAAGTTTTTCAGGGAAGCTTTATCATAGTGGGGAAAGCAGCATGACAAGAACTAGTCCGAATTAGCCAGTGGGCTGAACTAAAAAATTTAAGGCCCACCCCCAGTGACACACCTCCTCCAGCAAGTCTCCACTTCCAGAGGCTCCCCCAGCTAGGGACTGAGTGGGAAGCTTAAAAACACACACACTTTTAGGTTATAGGGGACATTTGTACTCCAGCCACCAGAAAAGGGAAGAGAAGAATTAGTCAAAACTGATATTGCATTGCCAGAAATGAAAGAATCAATCGTATGAGTACATTGAAATACTTATTTTAGGGCTAAGGCAATGGCTCAGTGGGTAAGAGCACGTGATGTACAAGCATGAGCTCCTAAGTTCGACCCCAGCACCCAGTACAAAGACAGGTATGGCCACTTGCGCCTGTATCTCAGTACTGAGAGGTGAGAGGAGGATCCACGGCCTCACTAGTCAGCCTGTGCAGCCAAAAAATGGCCAGCTCCACGTTCAGTGAGAGACCCTGTCTCCAAGACATGAGGCATAGAGGAGGCTGCATGTAGGTGTGTAGGGTGTGTTTATCTGCACACACAGGATACCCCCCCACACCTCATACATACCACAAAAAATAAAGTAAAAAATTTAAAATAGCTATTCTGTGTTCTAATGTTTCAGATGCTAGAGAACAAAACAGTATAAAGAGACATAGGAAAGTTTTTTTTTATTATTGTCCATAATGAGTTACATTATTTAGTGGGCAAATAATGAGTTGTTATCCCCAGTTCCCCAATGTCCCTCTTCCCCATCCCCAATCGGCTGGATATCCTCCTCCGTGGGTCGTCTGGATCAGTCCTTGGGGCAGGGGACCATGAATAGTCTAGTACTCAGCCCGGTCCTCCTGGCTCTAGTGTGTTGTTACTCAGGGGAAAGTTGGATTTTTAAAGAGCCAGAGACAAACTTTTAAAGATCAAGAAAAATGAGGCAGAAAGTGATCTGGGTGGAATTAATTGTACATCAGACAGTAGATGGCTGAAGATTAGTGGAATTAAAAGCATAGGAACAGAATCTTGAAAAGGAGACAGGGAGAAAGGCTCTCAGTCTGCATTAGTAGCCATGAGATAAAGTATGTGGCCAAGGCACGTAGTGATGTCACTGGAATCCGTGGAGATAAGCACCTGTGAAAATACTCTTCTCCATAAAAGCCACACTGATGAAAATGGCTCAAAACCGTTCTTTCAGAATTCTTGCAACAGTTCTGAAGCAATTATTCCAGGAAAATGTCTATGATCTCGAAGGAACAGCAGATTGGACATTTTAATTTGCTCTTTAACCCCCAAGCCCTGCACTTTCCAGCACTATGCTCATCAGGAAACCAACAGCCTGAAGCCCCTTCCTGGCAGCTGCTCCAGGTCTCATTTGGGTGTTGGATCTCCTTAGAAACTCCATTTCCATAGAACTGTATCATTTGACTATCCCGACTCTCTGCAGGCACCCACTCAGAAAGACTGGTGTTAGTGGAGCCACGCCTGAGCTCTTGTAGTGCTGAAGGCTCTTCTGGTGGGAGTGGGGAACTGTGTCACCAGCAACTGTTCACCATGCCTGTTGCCTTCGGGATAGATGCATTGGAGCCAGCAACCAACGGACTTGAAGGACAACCTAGGGAATCACATTCTACGGGCGTTTGGAGATGCTCCCGTGTTCCTAGAAAGTCCGAAGGCTTGTGCTTGTTCAGGGCTGTGAGTGTGCGCAGGGAAAACCCAAGGGTCCTCTCAACCTCCAGCTCACCCCAGACTCTGCAAAAGCTGGAAGGGAACACTGCCTGGAGTGTGTCACGAGTGTGTGGTAGGGGCTGAGGATGTAGCTTAGTGGTCAGGTGTGAGGTCCTCGGTGCAATCCCCGGCACTGCGAAAGGGAAAACAAGTAAGTGTAGGACATTTCAGAAACACCCATGGTCTTACTTATGAGTCAAGGCTGTAACAAAAATCATGTTAAGAGAAAAGAATGCACATTAAACATGACACTTGAGCCTTCCGAAGTGAAGAACCGGAAGGAATGGCTGAGATAGAAACAAGGTGAGTTGAAGGCCAGTCTGAGCTTATTACTGAGAATCTGTATATTCAGGGAACATGGTATCTTTATGTATAGATAGTCATTGGGAAATGTGTTTGAAGAGCAAGCATGTGATCTCATCTTGCAAAACTGTGGGTAGCTTAGAATTCCTGTTTGTTCAGATTCTTCTTGGGTCTCTTTGTCTGCCATTCCTTCCCTCCTTGTGACATTCCTTCCCTCCAGACATAGGGCAAAGCATCTCCCTTGAGGGTCTTCAAGGTCAGAGACTGACCTTTCTAACTTTTGGCTAAGATTTATGGGTTGGCTCAGGGACTTAAGCAAAGACATGAGTTGCTTTTTTACTTTGATGTTTCCTCAACTTCCAATGTGCCAAATTTTAGCAGAGCGTGTTTTAAACCCTGTCAAAACTGCACCCTAATGCACACATACTCCTGCAGCTCCATTGCAAAGACTAGCAGGCATGGTGCTTTCCAGTGGTTGAGAAATCTTTCCATTTGTTGGCTAAATACTCGACGAACGAGGCTTGAATAGGCACATACACAAGGAATCAAGACTTAGGAATTATCTAGAAGACAAACCCTCTCACTACCTCCATGAATAGCACCAAGAAATAATCTGTGATTGGCTTCCCAAAACAGGTGGACAACGACAAAGTATTCAGAGAAATAATGCTAAAACTTAATCAGACTTGATGAAAATAATCAGTTCGCCTATTTAAGTAGTTCAATAGCCTAATTGTGAGAAAAATAAAGAAAACTACTCTCAGGTAAGTCAGGATCAAATTTCTCAGCATGAGTAATAGTGGAGAGTAATGAACCAAATAGAGACAAAAGCAACATTGTGGACCCGGGGACAAACATAGAGGTGACTGAAGATTCCTTCACAGAAGCACAGAAACTAGAAAACAAGGCAAAGACATATTTTTAAAGTCCTTACTGAAAAAAAAAAGATCATGCTTATTTAGCATGTATATGCCACAAGCATCTCATTATTTAAAGGGAAAACTACGCTAGCATTTACAAATGAGCTAACACAAAACTTAATGCTGATGCTGAAAGAGAAAGTCTGTTCCAGTTCCGATTTGACAGGGAAGTCAGTGAGGGAAGGATTATGTAAGTAAGGACAGGGGACAGTTAAATATTGGACCCAGTGAAATAAAAAAAAGCAATGTTAAATGAAAACTTGGGCATATAGGCTACAAGTCACCAAGAAATTGTTTATGCCAAGTTTTATCTTTACACATTTTTTATTATAATAGATATCAAACAGAAGAAATAGATGATAGCGACAACTTAGGTACTCACCACTGGGCTTTGTAAAATCTTAATGCTTTGTCACATTCGTTTTGTGTTTTGTTACTTAAAGAATAGAATTTACAGACCTAGATGTACACAGTTAACACCTTCCATCCTGTCTACCTGCGCTTGTGGGCAAGCCTTTCTGTGCGTGGCACAGCCAGGCGTGAAGTGCATCCTTACCTTGGGCTCTGTGCCAGACGACTTCTCTTCAGCTCCTTTCGAATGAGTGCAGATGTAGGCTTTGTTGATAGAAAGTATTGATTGAGACCAAGGACCTGTTGTAGTCAGTTCTAAATACAAGGGTGATAACTAAAGATTTCTCCTAAAACTGTCCCATAATTTTGGGCACTAGACCAAGCATCCTTTCCCTTATTCTTTGTTTTTTTTTTTTAAATTATAATTTTTCCCTAATAAAAGATACTCATTAAAGTTTGAGTATATACTCACATTTAAAATTAGCTCATGATCGATGGATATAACACCGCACACAGTGACCATAACATATAAAGGAGATAACACTTTTGACAGAAGTTCAGGAAATTCCTGAAAATGCCATTGTGACGCAGAAAAGAGAGTTAGCGGTATGAGAGGAGCGAAAGCATAAGGCTTTTTAAAAAATATTTTGTATTGAGACTTCAGATTATTGTAACTCCATCAGCAGTGTGCTGGTATCACGAGTTTCCCTGCTGGAGCATTTCTTCACCATTTAAGAAGTGGGGGAAACACAATTCAGATGTGACTCGTTAGTGCTCAGGTTTTCACCCTTATCTCATCAGTGATGTATATGAGGTTCTCTTCGTCTAAGCAGTTACACGTCTAATATTTTATTTAAAGGTACATACTTTAACTTTTGAATTGTAAGCACTAGTTGTAGTTCATTAGAACTCTAAGTTAACACTACAAATAAAGCCATTTCCTTTAGTCATAGCATTATGTTCTAATTTGAGCCAACCTCTATTCCAGCTCATAGTCTGATAGAAGCATGTCTGATAGAAACATGTGAAACGTGATGAAATATTTATAACATGGAGGTAGATGTTTATGTTTGTGTTTTCTTGGGATACTAGTTTCTTAGGATGGCTGCACATAGTCTGCACAACCAAGTTTCAATAAATTCAGCCATTGTTAGACTTTATACATTGAAAATCTTCACCTGTTCCTGCTCTGTCGCCATGGGCCCCTTCCAGCGTTATTCATCTCCATGAATGTGGTGCTGAGTGCCCTTCAGGCACGTCCTTCTGCACTGTGAGCATCAGGTGGGGAGATGGAGTCTGTGGTGGGACAGGCTCTGAAATCCAAACCTGCCTGTCAGTAAAGGCTCATCAAGGAAGCCAGGTCTTCATTGAATCTCAGGCTATGCAACTGTCTGAGAGGTGAGAGGCATATTAAAGGGAAATTCTGGATACTTTAAGTTGCTCATGATTTTTTTTTTTTAATTTATTGTCCATAATGAGTTACAACATTTAGTGGGCAAACAATGAGTTGTTATCCCCAATTCCCCACTGCCCTCCCCTCCCCCCTCCACTGGATAACCTCCTCCATGGGTCGTCTGGATCAGTCCTTGTGACAGGGGACCAAGGATAGCCTAGTATTCAGCCAGGTTCTCCTGGCCGTGCCTCTGGATAATCTCCCCCACCACGGCTCTTACAATCTTTCCGCCCCCTCTTCCGCATAGTTCCCTGAGTCGTGGTGGATGATTATTAAGGCTGCTTTAAGGTTGTGAGCTTAGAGGTCTTTGTGTCGAAATCATTGGTTTCTGTCTCACTGGCTTATCCTGTGGCTGTGGGCCCCTTGTTCATCCCGTCATTCTCTGCGGGGTTCCA